>CBVK0100043413.1:0-35497 GCA_900067695.1 Picea abies | reverse complement strand
ATTCTCAGGGCTAGGTACTACTGGTCCACCTTATTCACTGATGTCTGCAGAGAAGTCAGAGCTTGCATCAAATGCCAAAGGTTCTCAGGAAACTAGCAGCTCAAATCTCTGCCACTAAATCCTGTCATAACTTCAACACCCTTTCAACAGTGGGGGTTAGACTTCATTGGAGAAATTCATCCTCCTTCAAGTGGCTAGCACAGATGGATCCTGACTGCAACAGACTATTTCACCAAGTGGATAGAGGCTGCCCCCACTAGGAGTGCTTCAGACAAGGTAATTATGAGCTTCATGGAGGATATCATTGCCAGATTTGGCTGTCCCAGCAGAATTGACACTGATAATGCTGCTTATTTCAAGTCTGAGCCTCTGGTTAAGTTCTGTGAGCAGTTCGAGATCTCACTAATTCACTCCACTCCCTATTATCCTCAAGGAAATGGACTGGTAGAATCTTCCAATAAATGTCTAATCAAACTCATTAAAAGATTATTGGAAGACAATAAGAGGGTCTGGGATTCAAAGCTCAAATTCGCTCTATGGGCCGATTGAATGACAACAAAGAAGTCCCTGGGCACCTCACCTTTTCAACTTGTTTATGGGACGGAGGCTGTGTTTCCCATTCAACTCGCTTTACCTATAGTGAAATTCTTCCAAGATCATGAAGGAGAGCTAGACCATATGGTCAGAAGAATTCATCAAGTGGTGGAAGTGCAATAGATCAGGGAGTAGGTAATGGACATAGCTCATAGTCATCAGCAGAAGATCAAGCAGGCCTTTGATAAGAAGGTCAGGAAGGAGAAATTCGAGCTGGGAGATTTGGTGCTTAAGTGGGATGCACCCAGGTAGGATAGGGGAAAACACATCAAGTTTGATGCCCTCTGGATTGGGCCCTTCAAAATCTCTGAAGTATTCTNNNNCAAGTTTGATGCCCTCTGGATTGGGCCCTTCAAAATCTCTGAAGTATTCTTAAATAACACATATAGGTTGTAGGATTTGAAGGGTGAAGAAGTTTTTAACAACCCAGTAAATGGGCATTTCCTGAAGAAATGTTTTGTTTGAGCCTTAGACGACGCCTCTGTTTTTGTAAATATTGTTTTTCTATTTATTTTCAACTTAATAAATGACTTCATAGCCCAATAGCAAGGCACTAAAACGACAAGGAGTTCTTAGAGCATCGCAAGGACGACTCTATCCCCCATGGAGCCTAATGTTAGCACTAATTCTTGCAAGGGGGGTGTTTCTCTCTGATTTCAGGCCCTTGGTGTAAAACGTGAAGAAATGGGTTTTAAAAACCCATCAAATGTGTTTTATTCAAAGGCCGCATTCATGAGTGTCAAGTGCAGCACACAGAAGAAGTCCATTTCGGGCTTAAAATCAAGCGAGCAGGCATTTTTTTTTCCAGCGGTGAGGATCCATCGATGGAGTAGATCAACGGTCATTGAGTAAGCCAGAGCCACGTAGTTGCATGAGTTTTAGTGCATGGGATCATCCCTTAGGGCCAAAGTCACGAAATGATCGTGGTCATCCGATCTAGTCAGGTCACGTGGCACCTAATTAAGTCCGGTCGCCATCTCGACTATCACGACTTTGAAATACAAGGGTCGACTCCCTTCAATCTACAGTACACGAGATGCGAAGGCGCCTTTGGGTGCGGGCCCACGGTCATAGAACAGGTCATATGGAAAGGCGGTTGGAGGAAGAGGAGTGAGAACTCCCGGTAAGAGAATCCTTGAAAGGATCGGGACCGTTAGTCTTGGAGGACACGTGGCACCTGATTAAGTCCGGTATCCATCTCAGCTATCGTGACTTTGAAATACAAGGGTTGAATCCCTTTAATCCACGATACGCGAGATGCGAAGGTGCCTTTGGGTGTGGGCCCATGGTCATGGTACAGGGTTGTATGGAAAGGCGGTTGGAGGAAGAGGAGCGAGAACTCTCGGTAAGGGAATCCCTAAAAGGACCGGGACCGTTAGTCTTGGAGGACACGTGGCACCTGATTAAGTCCGGTCACCATCTCGGCTATTGCGAATTTGAAATACAAGGGTTGACTCCCTTCCATCCACGATACGCGAGATGCGAAGGTGCCTTTGGATGCGGGCCCACGGTCATAGCACAGGGTTGTATGGAAAGGGGACAAAGCAGATGAAAGGCGCAAAGATAATGTGTTCAAGGGAAAATGGATCGTGTCTGTTGATTTTGAAGCCAGATCCAATCGCCCATATGGAGGGTCATTTCGCAGTTTTAGTCACCAAGGATCCTGGACGCTGGAATGGTGGAATCTCCTGAAAGGAGAAGTGTCGAAGCACCTCTGGAGTGAGGCTCCAGGTCATGGCCATGGGTTACATTGAGGGCAGAGCCAAAATAAAAAGGAAGCTAGGCTCTTAGCCCTGGGAAGCAAGCACATGGTCATTCCTTGTGCTCGAAGTCTCGACCACTTGCCGTGGAGTTAATGAAAATTGAGCAGGTAGCTGAAACTTCAGCTCAAGCCATGAATGTAAGGCATGGAGGTTATGGAAGGCAGTCTACACAAGATCGTCCTGTGTGTGGGTTTTCCTAAAAGAGCCATGCCGATCTTATGTCCTCGTCTGACTAGAGGAGCCTGCACATGCCAAATGGGATTTTAATGTCTCAGCTACCCTCCTGCTGCTAAGGGGGTGAATTGCTCTGACTGTAATGTTTTAATGAAGCACTGGTTTTCCTGGCTTTGTATCTACATATGAAATTTTCTTGTTTAATGTAAGGCAACTCTCTTTTTCATCTGATTTCAATCTCATACTGAAAGGGTTCATGATTGACTGATTCACATGAATTGCCATGACTGTGTTATGATAAAGGATTTATTATAGCACTATTATGTTCTTTTAGTGTTTCTGATCTTGAATATAAGAGGTTCTTGTGTTCAAGTTTTTCTTCTACAGGTTGTTAGAAGCTCGATGCCTACAACATGCCGTCGCATTTCCTCACAGAAGTCTTCCTCCTACTCACCCTTATTAAAACTTACCGTCTGAAGTTAAACCAAGACCTCATCTTCTTGTGCTTGCTTGGCCTGTTTCCGAGTTAGACCAATATTATTATGAGTTTATTTCCATTCATCATCCTTTATCAACAAATAGTGACATAAACTGATGGGCTTCAGGCTTACTCCTGCTGCAATCCAGGAGTGACTTCTGATGCCAACATGTTCAAGGTGTTCTTACCTCAACTCGTTTGGAGGTAGGTTTAGGGTTCCTCTACTTGACATTGTGCATTTTACCATGCAAGAAACATCTAGTTTCCAATTACAGTGGTAGGGAAAGGCAACAATGACATATTTCTTCAGATATCGACTTTTACATATGGTTCAAAGAGACTTATGCGGGGTTCAAATTTTCCATATGAATTTTACTATTACATTTGTAAAGCTATTGATTCTATTTGCCTTGTAATTTATCTTCATTGAATTAATTTTTTATCATTAAACATAAAAAGTGGGACTTCCATTTCAAGATTTTTGGTAATGGTTCTATACTCCTAGGACCTTGCATAGAGAAAATATAAATCGTCCTGTTTTTTCACTTTTTAGCATTTCAATATATGAAATCAAATAATGCAACCTTGGTTTTCTACATCTTGTAGGTTGGGGGATGTAGTATTGTCGCATGCTAAATGCGTGTTTGTAATTTCTTTGTGATGATAAGGATCTTGATTTCTAGGAGATAATTTTAATTATATGTTGTAGTGATTTTTGTAGTATAATTATTTTTGGATTGTAGTAGTTATTTAGAGTCTCAATGTTTATGTATTCGGTTTAGATATGCAATGCACTTGGTGCCATTTTGTTATACGTACCCTTATATGCTATATATATGAGAAAATTTGCATATTTGGTATCTAATGGTTTGGATTTACATTAAATCATGTCAATATGTTATTTTTTTTATAGAAGTTGAATATTTTATGAATTTTTATAATTCACTTTGTTTTTTTTCTAGTTTTTTTCTTGATTTTGTTAGGATATTTAGACACTTAGGAGTTAGTTAAGTTCAACTTTGTCTAATGTGACTTTAGGTAAAAGTGTGTTTCTTGGTATATTTCTTTAGTATGCATTTGTATTTATGTAATTTGAGGGTCATGATATGTTCTAGACATAGAGTGATCTGACAACTCATATTCTCCTCGATCTTAATGACTACATTGATATGTGGCTCAACACTTGATTGGTCCATGATATCTATTTAAAGAGCATGGGGGGTCAATTGTTGATGGTCAATTCTGAGAAACTCTCTTGTAAAATGTTTTTCTTTTGCATTAATTTATATTGCCTCAAGTGGCGACATTGGTTGGGGTCGTGGATTTTTTCCCTCTTCAAGGATTTTAACCACATAAGAACATCGATGTGTTGATCCTTGATCTGGTTGTGTGAGTGGTTATTGAAGATGCTCATCCTATGTGTAATACCCTCTTTTTTGAACATGGTATTAGAGCCTGCTTGAAAACCTGCTCCCGCTATAGATTGAGATCTTCAAGTTGTGTTGTCGTATTTATGGTTTCTTCTATCTTTTGTACTTTTCTAGGCTAAGAGGACTGTTCCATTGTGTCTGAAGTGCTTATTAAAGTTAGAAACACTTTTTTATTTCACTCAAAAAGGTTTTTGTTTTCCCAAGCCATGACCATTTTAGTCAGATTCGAAGGTATAAATCTCGAATACGCCCTTTTAATTTTTTTTACAGAGTTAATATTTCTGTTTTTTGTTTTTATTTCCAGGTTTCTATTTTGTCTGGTTTGCGTATGCTCTTTTTCATGTGCGAAAGTATGAGCGAAAAGTGTTTTCTTATCTGTGTATTCTCTTTGTCATGCACTCTATGCGATCTCGAAAAATCATAAAAAAAAGAGAAAACTTTCATTTTCTGGGTAAGCTAACCGAGATCTAACCCCATTTGTTGTTTTAATTTTTTGTTTGTTTGTGTTTGTATGAGCACACAGAAAGAAAGGTTTTTGGGGTAAGTGTGCACTTTGAGACAAAGATCCAACAATAACAACAACATCCCCATCCTCCTCCTTTACAATTATAATTTGTTTTGCACTAGCTCACTTGGTTGATAGTTACTTTATTTAGTAAGAGGTCTTGAGTTCAAGTCTCTTATTTTAAGTTACTTTTTGAAAAAGCAGAGAAGGAAGGGATTGTTGTGCATCCATCACCATATTGGACAACCTCTACTTGCCACGTGGCTCTTTTGTTACCGTTTATGCCTTTTCCTTAAAAAGGGAATAACTTTCACATATGAAGTCCGTTTTGAGTGCCATTTTTTTAAACGACCTATTTTCTCAAAAGATTTCCCTATAGACCATCAATTTCATCTTTTGGATCCACATTCTATGCATATTTTAATATGGCTTCTCCAAGTGATCTTTTTCTGACCAATAACAACTACTTCTCATGGAAATCCCATATGGAGCATGTCCTAAGAAGTAAAGGATTGTAATGGATTACCATTGGAAAAGAACAAACCTCCACTAATGTTGAATATAAATCCAAATGGGATAATAATATTGATGAAGGACGTGGACTAATAAAAATGTCAATCTCTCTTGATTTACAGTTTCATCTTCAGGGAATTGATGACCCCGATTAAGCTTGGGAAAAACTTCAAGATGTGTTTAGTAAACACAATATTATTAGAGCCCACTAAATCGAAAATTACTTAATGAATTTAATTCACAATGATTTTACTTGCATTGAAGATTATTTATCTAAGTTCAAAACACTTAGAATTTTATGTCAAGATTGTAAAATAGATTTTAAGGATGATCGATACATATATGTTACACAAGTGCTAATTTTGTTAGTGCATATTCTACCTTTGTATATACCTTTTATGCAACTAGAGAAGGTCTAGGGAGTGCTTACCAAACTCTTACTATTGAGTCCTTTTGTGAGTATTTGATTTGAGAGTAAGATAGGATTGTGCAACTTGGAGTGATCAACACTACTAGTACATCCAACAAAGCCTCAGTGGCCTAGAAGAAAGATAACTCCAAGCATCCCAAGAAGCAAAATCATTGATACAACAATAAGTAAAACAAGGGTCCCAAACCCTCTCAACCAACTTCTAATTCTAATGGTGACAAATGGGAAAAATCCAAAAGTAAGAAGATTGACAGGCATTGCAATTTTTGTGGGCGAGATGGTTAAGTGGAGCCTAAATGTTTTAAAAAGATGGAAGCCTTAGAAGCTGTTGACACTGAGTAAATTGTTGGGCTGAAGAAACAATCTACAAAGGCAACCACAAACCACTTTGGAACTGGATACTAGCCTACTTAGTTAAGAGAGGGCTCTCTCTTATCACTTAGTCTCTAATAGATATGTTTTATTAGTAGGTCAATGACTAGGTTTTAATTTTTTGAAGGGATTTTATAGAGTTTTTTTGGCAAGGAGGAGAGGGATCTTTTGGGCTATGGAGTCAACCTCTGAAAAAAATTGAAAACAATGATCGATAGGTATAACTTTCTAGAGGAATAAAGGCTAAAATAGGTGATGAACTTTCAGTTTTGAGTTTGATTGTGTAGGGTGGAAGAGGAGAAGAAACATATAACATAATCATAACACTATGAAAGATGAATTCTGACCTAGTTAAGAAGAGAAACATAGTTTAAATCACTTGAATTTAAAGCACCATTAGATGAATTCTGACCTAGTTAAGAAGAGAAACATAGTTTAAATCACTTGAATTTAAAGCACCATTAGATGAATTCTAGACCCTTTTATTATCCAATTTAAACAGAAGAAAATGAAGATGAAAGTAGGGACACAAGAAGTACATACAAAGATGAGAGTACAAACTTCAGACCAACACCATTAGAATCTTTTTCATAAAAAGTTAAGGACTTCTGCATTTGTATTTCTTTCAGATTCAGAGAATATTACAATAAGGATCAAAATATCTATACTTTTGCCAACTTGCCCCTCTTTACATCAAAAGTGATCAAATATATAAGAGCCTATTTCCACACTAGGCTACTAGGATTCGAACTACTACTGCCTACAATGGTGGATCTAGTTACATTGAAAGAGAACAACTCCTAAATAACTTTACTAAAAATAGTAAATTCGTTTTGACCATCTTTAATGCAAAACAAAAAATATCTTATACAATCATAGGTCTGAGTAAAATTCGAATATGTTGTTGTGATGAGTCACCAAGTACATATGGGAACCACTATGAGGCATCCCATGCATTCTTGAGCAACTCTGCCACTTTTGCTTAGCAAACTGGAACTACTATTGCGAAAGTTCTACCTACAACATTTGCGTAGCAAACTCCATTTTGTTGTAATTCATGTAAATCCAGGTGGCAACAAGTGATTGGGAACCCATATTTGCTTCAAAACTCACATGCCAATCATCTCCCACTGTTCTTTCTAATCATGTGTGCCTACAACATTTGCGTAGCGAGGAATCACTATGCAAGTGTTGTGTATGACAGTTTACCAGTCAAAACAACAACTATGCCTAGGAAATGTTTTACGCTGTCACCCTTGTGAAAATTTTCTCCAATATCAAATGTATGTTTTCCACAACTTTAATGACAAAACTTAAGATGATCACATACCCAAAAAGACAAAAATGTGAAGTTTCTTCAATCATATATCTGCTACTTCTACAAGTAGTTCTAGTCTTCTTCTAGCTTCATCATTCAATTGCATCTTTTGTTTAAGATACCCGATTTCCTTCCTTAATGTTAAGTTTTGTACCTTCAAATTTCCCACTTGTCTGAAGAGGGTTGCATTTATTTTCAATTTTGACTGGGAATCTGAAAGGGTTGCACATTCATTTTCTCTGGCTGGTTTCCATTCCTTAAAGTGTTTCGTGGCTCTACCCTCTGATATCCTCTTTTATTCCATGAGATGGATGATTTGATATTGAGCTTCCCTTAACTTCTTATTAATCCATCTTATGTTATTTTCTCCTTCTGTGGGCGAAGTAGGAGGTCTTTCACTTGCTGCTAGCTTGCCCTGTATCTCTGAAATGTTCTTCCTGGCTGGGGATCTTGTAAGAGGTGCTCTAGGATTGGCTAAAACTATGGTCTCATGGATTTGCATGACTTCCTTCCCATTTGACCTTTCATTTTTGGGCTTTGTCTTGATTTGTGGTGTTTGTTCCTCATAATCCTTCTCAACTAGCTTCCTTTTCAATTCTCTATTCTCTTGGTAAAACTGAGCTATCACATGTTGAGCCTCTCTGAGTTGTTGTTGCATTCCCCTAAAATCTGATTCTTTCTCTCCTGATTTACCTTGTTCTTCATCCATCTCCTGAGCTGCAACCTCAACAAATTATGTCTACACTGTGGGTGTGGGAAGCCTTCTAGCAGTTGACCTTGTGGTTGGTCTGCTGGGTGTCTGTGTCTCCTTTGGCTCATCAATGAACTATAGCCTCCTACACTTATTCAGAATTGAATGGCTTGGTGATGAGCCCTCAACCTCCTTTCCTTTTTCATTAGCTTCAACTCTTCTTCCTTTTTCACATGAGCTGTTAGAGGCCAATATTTTTGCAGATAAGGGGGTGTCTCCTTTCAGATCCAGGGAAATATTTGCTGAAGTTAAGAAGGACTCCCAATCCATGTTTAGCTTTCTTAGCTCCTCAACCACTAAAAAATTCACCAAGGAGAAATGGAACAAACTACTCTTAAGCTGGTCAGCCCTGGCTTGGACTTTGTCTACCATTTTTCCTAGGTTTCTATATAGATAAAAGGGTAAGTTTAGGGCGTTTTTCCTTGTGATATGCATGAGGAGCCTTATGTGGTATTGATATACCCTGTCAAACCTACCCTCACAAGTAAAATACCTTTGGATTACTCTCAACAACTTCTCATAGGGTTCCAAAAGATACTCACTAGGGATAGTGGCACCAATCTTCTGTTTTCTATACTAAGGCTTGAGGAAATTAGTTTAAAACATAAGCTCCATAGGCATACCTTTAAACCATTTCTCTCTGTGTATGGGAATCTCTGTGGCAGTTGATATGGTCTCTTATGATACTGTAAAGTTGACCCCTGTAATGATTGTATTGAAACCATTAAAGTTCAGGGCGAGCTCCTTGGTCAGCTGCACATTATACCCTTGGATTGTTTCACAAAATCTCATACACCCAACCTGCTCAAAAGAGACCCTATATGCAGGATCTGAGTTTACCAAAGTCATCTCTTGGGGTTCA
Organism: Picea abies; assembly: GCA_900067695.1. Taxonomy (NCBI): domain Eukaryota; kingdom Viridiplantae; phylum Streptophyta; class Pinopsida; order Pinales; family Pinaceae; genus Picea; species Picea abies. The sequence goes on along the minus strand of CBVK0100043413.1, from coordinate 26,307 downwards.
TATCTCAACACATTTCCTCCCTTATATTTCTTATTTTCTTGTTATTTCATATCTCTGCGATGTCTTCTTTGGAAAGTAAATTTCAAACTGTTCAAAGCATATATGTCTTAAAACTCAGCAGACAAACTTGCGCAGCAAACTAGCGGGGCTAGGGTTTGTCTTGAATAGGTGAAACAAACTGATCCAGATTTTATGAGTAGAATGAAATGACTACAGATTATTACCATATGCTTAACATAATAACAAAGATACAGTAAAACTGGTTTTCTATTCAATAAGGAAATAAGTTGAAACTGTAAAATGCAGTGGAAAACAAGCTTGCTGGAATGGTGGCGACTTATCTCTGAGAAGAGATGTGATGGCTGTGCTCATTCACAAGAAGATGATTACAATGAGGCTCTCAAGGCCTTTTTACAATAAACAGGAGTTTCAAAAACCCTAAACATCCAAAACCTAACCCTAGGAGATGAAGCGCCAAAAGTCATGTCGGCCCCGTTTGGGTAGGTCAATACATCAACTTCCCGGGGTCATAACTTTTGCATACGATCTCCGTTTTAGGCATATGATAGCCCATTGGAAAGATCTATCCGAGGACTACAACATTTGCACAAAATTTTTTATGATTGCAACATACCCCAAAAAAACGTCGTTTAGGGCCTCAAAACGGCTCCGGAAGTTCAAGACCCAAAAAACTGCTAAAAATAGTAAATTATCAAAATTGCTAGAAAGCAGTTTTGAGCCAGCTAGAAAAGGTGGGTGGCCACCGATATCCACCTGGATCACAAACATTTGTTATATGAGATGTGAACTTATTCAAGAGATAAACCTGCATAAACAATGGGCTCAAAAAAGGTTTTTTACACATCAAATAAGGCAAAGATGGGATGCGCAGCAAAAACAAAGCAACATGCTTTACGTAGCGAGGGAAATCTGCACACTGTTTGCGTAGCAAGGGGGATCGTTTGCATAACAGAGGGCTTTGAAGCTTTCTTGAGAGACTATAGCTTATGCACAGGTTATGGCTAAAATGCAAATAGATAAAAGGTGACAAATATGCACACATGAGTGGATAAGGAGCGGATTTAAAAAGGAAAGTACTTGCCGAAAGATGACAAGACCTCTCAAGCCAATTCAAGTAACTTGTGCAACAAATTTGAGGAGTGCACACTTGTTTGAAACTTTTCAACAGTACAAATGACATGGAGTGTAATCATTATCCCTTTTCTGACATCATCAGGTGCGATGATGAACCATGATACCTCCTTTGACATGACCTTCATCCCTAACCTACGACTCAACTTTGACACATAATTTCCCATTTTTTGACATGATTTTAAACTTAGGGACACAAGGACATTTACAAATCTTTCAACATGATGGAATCTTATACCCCTTGATGGTGTATTATGAGATAGTCACAACACTCTTTGACTCAACCTATGACTTAACTCTCTATTGACATGCATATTACCTTTTATTTTAAAAATGACCCAAGGATTTTGAGCCATCTCATGAGACAAACCACACACTGTGACTCAATTAGGAACGCCCTGGTCTTCTCAAGACCAAGGCATGACTTTGCAAATTCTAAACAAACTTTCAACCTTACCCTAAAAATAATGATGCTAACATTTGGCTCCAATGGGGATGCTATCCTCCAAGTGAGGTAGCAAAGAACAACAAACCATGTGCCTGACCATTGGGCTTTATTTGAATCAAAAGGACTCTAAACTGATAAACAAATTGTTTGACAAGACTTGACACAAATTAACTAAACTCAACATAAACTTAGGGCCTTCACTTTTGGCTTCAATTTTTTTTTTTTTAATTGATTATTGACTTCAACTGCTTTATATGAAAAATAAGATGGTTATTTATAATGAAATGGAAAGACTAAAATATTTTCAAGAAAGGTAGTGTTTGAGAAACCTGCCATTCACAGGTCCTCCACCAATGAGATTTCCAATAAGCTTCTGCAACAAGTACGCATTTCTCCCATGGTAGGCAACAATCCTAAATGGTCCGAGCCAAAGGTGGTCAAACTTTCCATGCTTCCCTTTATCTTCATTTCTTGCATCCCACTTCAACACCAGATCATCAACCTTATAATCATCATCCTTTGTATGGCTGTCAAAGGCTCTTTTCATTTTGTCTTGATGTAATTGTGAGTTGTTGAACACTTGGTCTCTCATTTGCTACACATGGATCAGTTGATTTATCATTATTTGAGCATCATTCGGTTCAACTTCCCGTTCTTGCAACAATTTCATCACTGGTAGTCCTAATGAAGTAGGAAAAATTGCCTCTGTGCCATATACAATTTGAAAAGGTGATGTGGAAATAGACCTCTTGGTGGTGACCCTATCAACCCACAATGCATAAATAAGTTTCTTGTGCCAAGCCTTTTTATTTTCTTGTAGAAGCTTCTTAATAATTCTTGTCAATCTCTTGTTGGATTACTCAACCAACCCATTACCCTGTGGGTAATAAGCTGTGGAATGACCAAGGGTTATGTTATAATCACTGCAAAATTTATCCATTCTCTTGGACTTGAATGCTGCTACATTATCAATAATGATTTTGATTGGACAACCAAACCTAGACAAAATATTGTTTTCTAGAAATTGAATGATAACAACATCAGTAGCTTGCCTTGTTGGAACTGCTTCAATCCATTTGTTGAAGTAGTTCATGGCTTTCAGTATCCACCTGTTATCACTGAGAGTCATCCTCAGAGTGCGAGAGGATAAGCCCAGTACCCATCACAATATTTGGTGGATGTTGGTTTTATGAGTGGAGGTCAAATGGACAGAACTCAATACAAGAATGTTTTTAACACAGAAATTGGACCAACAATGCACATGGAAGTGTGGGCCTCATTAACTTCAGTCAATGATTTGATTTTAAGTATGAACAGAAGGAATACTTAGTGAGAGAGGTGAACAAGACTGCTATGGGCATCCTGTTATAAAAACAGGACCGTGGAGCAATAAAATAAAACAAATGCGGAAACAAAACACAAAAGATACACAATACAATAGAGACACAGATTTAGGTGGTTCACCCAGTGTGGGCTACATCCACCAGAGAAATTTCCAGGTCCTTCCTTTATTATTATCTATCATATGAAGGGATACAACCTACAACAAACCTATTGTAACTTCCTCTTCTTTCTCTCACAGTATCCTATCTCAGAATACCATATTCACCATCAACCATAGCCGCAATACATTTCCCTCATAAAAGAGGGTTGCCTTCTAGGGAAAAAAACCCTAACATAATCTCTACCGTTAGATCTGCGACCTTATAATGAATGGTTTAGATTTACAATGAAATTACAATATACATTTACAAGGCAAATTTTCCTTCGGAGGATGTTGCCCCCGAACCCCCGCTGGGGGCCTACTTGCCCCCAGACCCCCCAGCCCAGGGGATAGCTCCCTTGGACCATGCAGAGGGGGTACCCCCCCTTTGCACTCCCCCACGTGAAAGAGTGTACATACTTTTGGGGTGTAAATACTTCATGGGGTATAAACACGGCTGAAAGCAAGGACCTCTAAATCAGGAAGATAATCAGGCTCCGACTTTCAAGCAGCTTGGTGAAGAAAAACTTAGGCTCAAGAGCACTCTTGAACTCAAGTTTCAGACACTGAAATATGTCACAACAACATACTAATCAAACCTACATTATCTTGCAACTACAACAACTCGACTGGATTCTCCATGCCCAATCCTTTCAGCGTAAGGGGGAATAATATAACAAAGAAGCTGACTAAAATTGGTCACAACAATACTGTAATCAAACCTACATTACAATAGAACTACAACCCTCGGCTGGATCCTCCATGCCCGAGTGTTTTAGCACAGTTTTTATAAAGAGATGAGAGAAACTGACTTCTATTAATGCAAAAGTCTCAAGTTTGATACATAACCAGAGAACAACTCAAGCATCAATATATTACAAAATAGGGAGCTCTGCTCAACCAATTGACGACCATAAAAAAATATTGAACTGATCTATTTATACTCAGATCAGTCCACAACTACCAGGAGTGTGATCTGGCCTTTCCATTCAAAGCCTTTTGTTTGCACCTTCTTCTGTCACACTGAGCGTGTATCCTCCTGTCAGACGCACGCTCAACTCAACATGGGCCTGCAAAAAAAAACATTCCTTGTGGTACCTTGGGCCGACAACTCTGTCTCCACAGTGAGATCTTCCATGCTTCCATTTACGAAGGTATTCGATGCTTCAACCACCAGTCTCCTACTTCATTATCTGATCCTGCCTCGGGATCGAGACAAGGCTTAACACCTAGGGGTCTGCCGCGTGCTTCTCTCAAATTTGACTTTATGTAAGGATGTGATTGCGGGGCCGTCAAAGGCGGTTTGGATCCAAACTGCTTTTGGGCCCGCAATTCACCACCAACCGCCACGTAGCTCTTAAGCTATACCATGATTTCGATTGTGGGACTGCCCAAGAATTTTATCTTTCGAGTATGTTGCATCCCCAAAATGGAGCGTGGCTGTTGATCTGGTCACGTTCCGTGATCTGGGTAGCCTTGCCAATTTAGCGCCCTGCTAAACTTTATTCACGTGCCAACTTTAGGATCCTTCTAACTACGCTTGGAGATGATGCTAATTTTGGCGCTGAACATAATACTTCCTGGAGGATGATCTGACATGGTGGCCTGACGTCACTATGCTGATGTGTAATGAAAAGAGGAGCGACACGTGTCATGCGGAAATGAGCGAATGATGTAACCACATGGCCTCGAATGAGTGCCACGTGTCGGATCCAGATGGAAACCATGTGTCATGACTGATAAGGGTGCCACTTGTCTGCACTGATGGTTTCCATGTACTTTGTAACTTTAGAGCTTGAGCAGGGTCTGCATGTAGATCTGGCCATAAATCTCGGAGTAATATGGGCCCAGAGTGACGTGGCGACATGGAATGAATGTTGAATCCCCGAAGATAATGACGAACTTCGATTCGATGAGGACACGCAGAAGAAATCAATGGACTTAGTGAGAAAATGATTTAGAGGAAGACAGGAGCGGGGAAGTTGAAAATCCCGAAGCCCTAATTCCCAAAGTAAATGATGACCTTCCGATTTGAAAGGACACGTGGCAGAGATTTGCTACTTCGGGCGAAACCAGTTCAGAGGAAAGTGAGAAGGGAAACTTCGAAACTCCCGAAGCCTGAACTCCCGAAGTGAACTACCATGATTGGATTTGGATGGACATGTAGCAATGATCAGTGGACTTCAGGTGAAAACACTTCGTACGAAATCGGGAGTCGAGATGCTAAAAATCCTAGAGCTCGAAATCCCAAAGTAACTATTGGCCGTCCGATCAGGAGGGATGTGTGACACTTGATCTGCAACTCCGAGGCTTCTGAATGGTGCTAGACCTCACGCAAATTTATAATTTTGAATGCCCGAGGGCCGCTAATCAGAACTTCACACGGGATCTCCGCCGTTGAAAAAATGAACCTATATTATGCTTGTATTTTCAACCCAAAATGGGCTTCTTTTGAACATTGCATTTGGACGCTTCTGTGAAGACCATAGACTTGGTCGTCCTACAACCCTTTGAAAGCTTTATGTGATAACAACACCTATGTTGAGATGAAGATGGTGGGTGGATCTCTCCTATAAAATAAAGGTCCCATTGCCTAAATGATGCTTCAACAGAAATAGGTTTTAAAGGCAAGGGCTGCAACTTCGCTTTTCCATCATAAATTTGGCATTCATGAGAGCTTGAGACCTGCTTGTACACATAAGAAAAAATGCTAGGCCAATAAAACTCTACTCTCAGTATTTTATGCAAAGTTGTTTTCTATTAATGGTTCCCTCCACGGTCACCTTTATGAAACTCTTTGATAGCCCATTTCACTTCTCCTTCCAACAAACAACTTAGAGAAATTCCACCTGGATCTTTCCAATACAGAGAATGATCTAGAATGAAAAATTTGTTGCTTTCAATTTCAAAAATCTAGCCTTTGTTTTGCTTAATTCTAGGAGGAGCTTGTAAATTTCTTGACACAAAAATAATATCATCATACCATGGAGATTCAAGAAATTTTTGAGATACTTGTGGGACTGTCTCTTCTTCTGATTTTTTTGACAGACCAACAATGAAATTAATCCCCAAGACATCATAATTGTACCGTGTCATCAATTTTGCAAACCCCTAACCTTTAATCAACTTTGTAGTTTTAATCTCAAGGTCATACTCCAACAAGACAACTATCCATTTTCCCCTTCTACCTTCAGGATTAGGCTGAGTTAAAATGTCTTTCACAGAATTGTTGGGCACATAAGAAACAACATGAGAATGTAAGATATAAATTATGAATTCCTTGAGGGATTTTACCAATGCATATGCTTGTTTCTCCATGATGTCATACTTCAATGGAGATTTTCTCGGACTTCTGCTGTAATAGGCTATAGGCCTTTCAAATTTTTGTTCACCTTTGTGCAACAAAACACCAACAATAGTGTGTTCTGAAGCAAAAGAGAACACGATAAAATCTTTTGCAAAATCTGGACAAGCCAATACTGGTGCCTTGTTCAATGCTACTTTAATATCCTCAAAATATTTCCTGGCTTCTGGAGTCCACTTTATCTCACTGCCTTTTCCGAGCATGTTAGTAATATATTTTATGATTTCAACCAGGTTAGGGATAAACCTTCTAAACAAATTTACTCTTCCAAGAAAAGACTGTACCTCCTTTTTGCTTCTGGGTGTGCCAATATTCAGAATTGCTTCCACTCCACTGGGATCTATCTTTATTCCTTCTTTTGAAATGATATGACCAAGTAATTTTCCCTCTTGCATTCCAAAATTGGGCTTTTTGGGATTTAATGAGATGCCAAACTTCCTACATTTCTGAAAGACCCTTCTCAAATGTTTTAGATGTTCATCATCAGAATTTGAAAACACAGTAATATTATCTAAATAAATTACAATAAACTTATCTTTCTCATCAACAAAAGCTATGTCTATGGCCCTTTGGAAGGTCAACCCTCCATTCATAATCCTAAAAGAAATTTTGGCATACATGAATGTGCCCCAAGGTGTTGTAAAGGTTGTCTTCTCTTGATCATCAGGATGCACCATGATTTGGTTGTATCTAGAAAAACCATCAAGCATTGATATTTTCTATGATCCAACCACTTTTCGCAAAATGTAATCCATCTTGGGAAGTGGATAATTGTCTTTGAGAGACACCCTATTCAGATTTCGAAAGTCTACACACAACCTGATCTCACCACTTTTCTTTCTGACAGGCACTAGATTAGCCACCCATTTAGAAAATCTTAACGACACTATGATTTTGGCATCGAACAACTTTCTTACCTCTTTCTCAATTAATGGCAACAACGGAGGATTAATCCTTCTCATTTTATGTTTGAAAGGTTTGTGATCATCCTTTATAGGAATTACATATTGAATCACCTTAGTATCATAAACCTTCAAGTCCTCATAGCTCCAGGCAACGACATGTGGGAAATCCTTCATTAGGCTGATATATCTTCGCTTGATTTCTGGAGTGAGTGTCTTGGACAGTTTGATGATTTTAGGATCTTCCTGAGTCCCAATGTTGCAATCTTCTATCTCCTCATCATTTGTAGTAATTTTAGGATTTCTGGCTACATCGTTATTGTCAAAAAGCTTTTCCAATGGAACCAAACCCTTGGGAATGATGTTGATTTTGAGTTGCATTATATCTCTATCAACAATCTGATTTTGAAAACAATCATCATTTGTGAACAAAGATGCATCCTCTTCCTAGTCACAACAATTGTCATCATCAATATTTGAATTGACAAATTCATCAGTTATTTGAAGGAATCTTTCTACCTTCTTATCATCCTCAAAAATCTGCCAATACTTAATGTTGTCAGGTACTGCTGGCCTATGCTTGACTTCAATTTCATACTTTCTATTAAGAAAAACAAGAATCTTGAAAATAGAGGCTGAAGTGGCTAGTGCATCAACAATTAGGTTTTTCCCTCTTGGAATCATTGAGAGGTTATATTCTGAAATTTTTTCAAGAAGATAAAGAACTGTATTCCTTTATGCCCTTAACCTAGGATGATTTAATTGATAGATGCCCTTTACCTGATTTATAACAAGCTCATAATCCCCATGTACAACTGTTCTCTTTGCACCCAATTATTTCGAAGTCTTCAATCCCAAAATCAATGCCTCCCATTCATCCATGTTATTTGTGCAGTCAAAAGCAAATTTGCAAGGAAAAAGTTTTGAACTTGTTTTTGGAGGAATAATCCAAACACATGCTCCAACTCCCTCTTTGCTAGCAGCTCCATCAAAATTTATATTCCATAATTAATCCTCTTCAATGCCCTGCTGATCTGAGATTTGTCCTGACAATTGTCCCACTTCATCTTTCAAAGGAAGATCAAGAACCTTTCAACTTTCTTCTTCATAGCACAAGTCATTATAAAATGGAAGAACCTACTTCAATATCAATAGAGTAAATGGGTTGATTATTTGGTTTGCTTTTGTTACTCACGATGTACTTCAACAATACTTCCCTGTACAATCTCCTTTATTGGCCAAAAACCATTATAGTTGCATATGACATGTCCATTTGTAGAGTACCTTTCAATTTTCTAGCCCAAGATCTTGCAACCCAAGATCTTGAAAACAACATGCCAAACTTTGGAAGAATGTCAACAACTACTACATCCATGACCAGATTCTTCGATGGGATTTGAGATAAAGACACATATAGATATTTGATCAAGCCTAAACACTTTACTTTCCTTGAGTCAAAAGAAAACAAATCTTTATAAGGTATAGTGATGTCTAGGCCTAGTTCATCCATGATTACTTTAGGCATTAAATTATGTGATGCTCTTGAATCTAACATTGCATTGTGCAAGGTCATGCCATGAATCTTAAGACTGATATAAAATGGAGGAACATCACCATCCTCACCACATTCTTCCACACGTGGACCAAACAAGATAGCAGGGTGATCATCTTGCACATTCAAAGTATCAGAAGCTTCTTCCATTTTCAACATCTTAATGATTTGACTTCTATACTCAACATTCTTGATTAACTCATTGAAAGGTACATAAATTTTAATCCTTTCCATATCATTCTCAAATTTAAAAGGAGACTGAATTTTCTCTGCCTCTTTGATGATTACATTCCTTTACATCTCAGGGACCTTCTTTGGGGGATCTTCCTGTTGTTTTCCTTTCCCCTGCACATCTTTTACAAGGCTGTCCTTTTTAGGCCGATTTGAGGAGGATGCACTTGTTTGAGGGTCCTTGTTTTGATTCCATTTCTGGGGAACTGCAAGCATTTTTTTACTTCTTAGGTTATACTATTTTTGAAACTGCATTATGGCATTTTCATATCCTTTTCTGTACTCATATGATTCCATTAACATCAAATCATCATTTTCTTGCATAAACATATCATTTGTATCCATAAATTGATCATGTTATTCTTTGGTTAAGAACACATTTGTTTTAGTATCATCACAACAATGAATGTTGTCTTCAGTAAAAATCCTTCATCAGTCCAGTAAGACAAGGCACTCCATAATTTCTGTTAGAAGGTCAGTTGATTCAATCAGTAATAATTGGAAACAACGCTTGTCAGTCAGAAATAAAAACAACAAGTCTCTTGTTATTGTTGTAAACAAAAAATCACCCAATCTGATAAAAAGAATGTCTTCTTGCTGAAAATACAATAGATGGTCATCTACTTCTCAATTCGAGTATTGTTCTCTTTCATTCTTTGTGTATTTTGTATTGTGCAACATTTTATTCTAGTGTGCCAGTATACTCTATTGTTGCATTTTAAATTTTGTATATAGAATTGTGGATCAATTAGTATCAGAGCCTAGATCCAAGCCAACTTCTTCTTAGCCAGGAAATTCATAAGGGAGGCCATCCATTTTTTTTTTCTTAGAGCCAAAAGTCCTTCTCAGGAATTCCAATGCACCCTCCTTAGGGCTTCCAATGCATTCATCTTTCACCATTCTCCAACATCCAGTGATAGATTGAAATTCTTGGTGAATGAAAATTATGTCTCCGCGAAGAGAGCCATCTACAGAGGATTCAACATCCACTGCCAGAACTCTAATTCAGGATTTAATGATGTCTCTCAAGGAGATACTCTATCTGCAATAGCGTAGAGCTGCAACACCCATGCAACTCGATAAGCGATTCCAATTACTGAAGTTTGTGGGCCAAATGAATGGCGAGAATGTCGACCCTTGGATTCACAATCTTTTCACATGCTTTAGTACATGTCCTGAGATGACGGAAGACATGAATCTTCAAATCATTTGTTTGCAACTCGAGGCAATTGTGCAGACATGGTGGGACACTCAGCTAGAGAATTATTCCTGGATCATGGATAAAGGTGACCTGGTCGAGACACAAACACCACACATTACGACATGGGATGGACTCTACCAGGCTCTCAGAGAGTGCTTTTACCCATCTGGCTATTGCCAAAACCTCCTTGCTATATGGTTGCAACTCTGGTAACTGGCCAATCAGTTCGTACAAGGATACATCGACATATTCTCCAAACTGTGCATCCAACTCCACATCACTGATCCGAAAGAGGTATTGATTGTTAAGTTCAATTATGGCTTATTGTTAAGCATCCTTCATGAAGTTGATTTGTTTGAGAGTTCTTCCTTGGACAAGGTTTTTATTTGGGCCTTGATTGTCGAGCATAAAGTGGCTCCTCAAATCTACTCACCCCAACCTGGATAAGACCATTCTACTACTGGCCCTTCTCATGTTACCCCTACCGCGACCTCCACACCTTGAACAACACCATGATGTACCTTCCACAAGACCAACTCGCATGCTTCTACCGATTGTCGGGCACTTCAGAACCTTTTCCACAACAAAAATCTTTTTGTAGAGGTTGCCCAATCTGATTCCCTTGACCCTCCTAAAATTGTTTTGTTGGCACAGGGGCAGACCCAGGGTTCAATGCTACAACAATGCACCAACAAAACCCTAACTACCAGCCCTTTCGGCAACACCCGCGAAGTAGATGAAGTCTCACCCGAGGTAGAGGCAGGAGTGGTTGCAGGAATCTAGTGTCTGCAACCTTAGATGGGACAGAGATATGTGATTCTAATAGTTAACAAAGCACTTAGCAGTAAGTATTCATCAATATCGAGTTCTTAGTTACAACACAGTTAAACCATAAACTGTAGAACATCACATTATTCATTCAGATCTAAGGTATTTAAGCACTAAGCATACTTACATCAGTCAGATCTAACATCCATCCACATTATCAAGCACAATGCATCAATAGATCTATATATCCTTCATCTATATTACAACACTAAGCAAGTAAACACATAAACATATCAACATCACAGAAAGCATAGCAACACAACATGTACGTGGTTCACCCCCACCCTGGGGCTATGTCTACCAACTCTTCTCTTCTTTATTATCTTGTTCAAGCTTCCACCAGATCCTCCTTCTTCGAGCTAGGGTGCAGCACCAAGACTTTACACAGTCTCTTACAGTTACTTGCACTTAGCCTTTCAATCCTCACACAGTATACACAAAGCACTTACAACTGTTGATCACATATATCAAACACTAGCACTTAGCACTACTTACAACTTCTCCTCACATAGATGCCCCTCATTACATCGCCTAGTCTTCTATATATATTACAAAATCGGGCATAAACATGGGTAAACCCATGGGTCGACATTCCCATACCTGTTACATAATCCCAAGACCAAAAAATAACTAAAAAGGGGCCGAGATCTCGTGATATTTTCTTCATCTTGTGCTCCTCCTTCGACAGCCTATCGAAGTCCCAAAAATAGGTCCAGTATGACCAAGAACCCTCAAAACTTGGTCAAGGGCCAACAAACCCCCAACACTCACCTGTGACTCATCTCGAGTCACTTTGATCTGATTAGTTCTGCTTCATAAGCCTTGAGCTTGGCTCGAGATGCTTTGACTTGTTGTTGTGCCATGACCTCCTATTCAATGAATTCTTGGATGAATGTGTCATTGGTAGGTCCCTCTAGGCGCTGTTCAGCTGCAGTGATGACCTGCTCCAGTTCTACTCCTCAGCCTTCGATCTCTGTGAACAATTGAAAAGACTCATCCTATACAGGTTGGAGCCGCTGAGTCACGTCCATGACTCTACTCTGAATGGTGTGGAAATGTTGTTGGGTGGTGCGCTGCTCTTGGGATCGCTTCATTCTTTCCACAGCTGTCAAAGTCTTCAACTGCACTTGTATTGTCTCTCCTTGCTGCTTCACTTCCTAGAGCTGTGACTCCAGTGCCTTCAATTATATATTCTCAGTGAGTTTCTCATACATCTGGGCGTTGCGATTACTCAGTTTCTTGCATTCCATGGGAAGGACTTTTATTCTTTCAACTGCGCTCTGGGCAGTTGCTTCTCTTTGATCCCTAACATCCTGCGGAGTGTCGGGCACTATGCGGAGCTCTAAGTCTGTTATTCATTGCTGTAGCTATTGGATAGCTTCTGCGAGCTTCTCTACTTTATGCATGACTCGGTCTTCTGCTTGTGGCTCTAAGCCTGTCATAGAGCGAAGTGATCTGTTGACTGCTTCTTTCACTTCGAGTTGCTCCACGAGCAACTGTTCTTTTCCTTGTTGCATCTGTGCTTTCTCTTCTTCAAACTTTGATTGGAGTGAAACCTTTTCTTGTTTTGCAACTCTCTGTTGTTCTACGATTACGCCTTTCACTTGATTCAAGGCCTGGGTGGCTTGTTATGTTTCTTCTTGTGCGTGTTGAAGGCGAGATTCGACCACATCAACTAATCGACGTAGTTGGGCTGGCTCATCTCCCAACTCTGATTCTCCTGATGGCAAGGGCACAGTGGAGACTGCATGAATGGACTGAAGGGCTTGATGTACCTCTCAGAGTTCGACGCCAATTCTATCATACATTTCCTCCTTCTTAGCTTCTTATTTCTCCACGATTTCGAGCAAAGTGTCGTTTAGAGCTGCTATGATGAAATCAAAATGATCAGTAGTGAGGAAAATCTTCATCTTGGTCACGGTGGCTCTTGATTTCTTCCAGGAATAAGGTTTCAAAGGAGAAACCTTCCTCTTCTTCAAAGGATCAGCCTCATCTCTAGTCGGTGTTACTTTGCCTTGCTTCTGTTCAGCTTCCTTTCCATTTATCTCTTCTACTTCATCATCACCCCCTCGGTCAGGTGATACTGAAGTAGTCTTCCCTGAGGCGCTGCTTGAGTCTTGGATCTCCTCAGTCTTCTTCCTTCTGCTGGTTCCAAGTGTGTTATGTTCTTTCTGAGTGGTCTCCGGGCTATCCAGTTCAGGGTCCGACATCTCTGCAGGGTCAACGGGGATGAGGAGTTTTGTGGGCCAGTCCTTAGTGATCTCCTCAAGGTCCACTTTCGTGTGTTTGTAGTACGACTAAAGCTGCTACTTATGTTCATCTACTCATGCTGTAATGTATATGAAGTGCCGATTTGCGCTAAATTTCATCAGGGGTCAGAACCTATGTAGGGTGTTCGGAGTCATGCAAGGTTCAACTTTGATGGCTCTCTTTAGCTGGAGGTAGTATGTATGAAGAACAACGTTCCACTACCACTGTTTGTTCATATCACTCGAGTACCAGAGTGTGATGAACTTCGAAACAAGCGGCTCAAACGACTCAATATTCGAGAAGGTCGCACCTTCCAGCATCTCCCAGGAAACAAAGGTGATGCGAATTAGGAGCCAACTAAAGTGAAACTCATAGCCCTGATCCTGCGTTTCGTGACAGTCTAGTTCCAACTGATTAACTAGGTACTTCACCCAGTTCATCTGTAGGCCTTCTACACACTTCCCTACGAGGTCAACCATAAATCCTGTGACCTGCGTGGGTCTGTTCTTTATTACTAGCTTCCCAACTATCAACTAGCATGCTAGGCGCACTGCGCCATTCTGGATGGAAGCTACCTTGTAGCCTCACATCCCCTTCTCAACATCGTCATATGTATCCTTGATCTTCTATGGTAGTGCGCGATCTGGGGATTTTCCTGGATAGTAATCTTGCGGATTGGGTCCTTGCATACTTAATCTGGTGATCCTATGGATCAATGTTGGATTGACTGTAATGCGATGGTCTAGCCATAAGTATCCACCATGGTAACATGATAGTAACAACTTGACACAAGCGTTGACTTCCTAGTGCCTTCCGAAGTGTGGGATCTTCATTACATTTAACAGGGTGGATTGCGTGAGGTTCATCGTCCACGACTGGGGGATTATCTTCGAATTATTCCACTTTGTCCTGGTCAGGTATTTATACGGGGTGAGAATGCTATGGTTCTTTCGATCTCCGAGGTTGAAGTCGTTGAATTTCAATGCTGCGATCTTTTCCTGCTGTGCTCCAACTGCGCGTATCCCCTTTGGGAGGTACACAGTAACTGTGGTGTATTTGAAATCTTTGGGTACGCTATCTTGACTTACTGCGCCAGCCAAAGGCAAGATGTAGTCAGGCAATATGGTCAGGATCAACTTCACATTATCTAGGTCATCTCTGTGCTCCGACTCCGTGAGCAGTCGATGGAGAGGCTTGCACTCCTCTCGTCGATGATGCTTGTACACCTACAAACATTAATATCTCAGACATTACTCATTCGGTCATGAGGTTGATGAGTACTTCCTTCACAGATTCATCGACTGTGCTAAGTTCTTCGGACATACGCACTCATGGTTTGAATATCTCGGGATCGAAGAGTAACTAGTCACTACAACGGGATGTATGGAAATAACGCGATGATCACTGTGCAAAATCACCGAATTTGTGGGCTCAGATAATCACGGTTGGCAAAAGTGTTCTCGGTGCATGGCGCGACAGGATAATTAGATAACTCGACAATAGATCTCTTGAAATGGGTGAGAAGCCTTCATTAACTCAGTTCTGTCTGTTATGGCGCGGTCCAATGTTCTGGTGGCAAACTTTATGACCCTAAATGTCTTTCTACACGTTCGGGGGGTCGGTCTAACGGTTATACTGTTCCCAACGACTATATTGCTTCGCCATGGCGAAGTGCCATGTGACGCTGTTATGATATCCCAACGAAGCTCCAATTTTGCAAAAATTCCTTCTGCGAAGTTCCCTCTGGAACCTTCTGTAACTTTTCAATCGTAGCTCTCTTCTTACTTAGATTTCTAGCCTTTTTCCCAGTGAGCTTCGTCTCTGTATTCCTTTTCCATTATGATTCTTGTCTCCTCTTGGCATAGTAACTTCGCGTTGTTGAGATTCTTTCCTAAAAACCAGGGGTAATACTTCATCTGTATCTGGAATAGATACTTCAATCTTCTAAGGGTCTTCTAGTGTTCTTGCAACTTAGATATCTAAGTCTCTGGTGTTAAATAGTTTCGATATGTTCTCCTATTCTTCAATCAAGTGTGCGATCCTCCTAGTCATGAGATCTTTTAACTCTTGCTTCTTCTGCTCTAAGACTTCTTCTTCCTTCCTTCTGGCATGATCTCTTCCAATCCAAGGTTTTCCTAGTAACATATCAAATGGGGCGTTGTTCTCAATAAATTTAACAATCTCAAAATCTTCCTCTGTCAAAGTTCCATTGGTACTAATAGATATCTGGGTGATCTTTCCACATAGGTTTATCAATTTTCCTCTGAATAGTCCTATTCCTCCTAATGAAGGAATCATAGCAGGCTTCCCTAAAATTTCACAAGTTCTTTCTGTCATAATGTTCACCTGTGTTTCCTCATCTAGAGCAAAGTCAATGTCGAAATCTCCTATTCTTGCTTCTATGCATTCTTTTTCTTTGAAGATCTCCGATAAGCTGACATGTCGGTGGTCATTCGGGGTTTCTTTCATCTGTAGAAATACTTTCTCTGATTCTTTCTGGGGTTCTGCCATAATCTTAGTTTCTGGATCTGCCTTGGGGTTTTCTTGTCTCATATTCATGCTTTCATGCTTAGCAATCATTCTAGGAAAATCCAATACTTCATGGTCCATAGCTTTACAACAGAGGCAACTAGGTCTTCTTCCAGGGCATTCCTTAGCAAGATGTCCCAGTTTTTTGCAACTATAACAAACGATTAATCCTCTCTTTCTTTTGAATGATCCCCAACCTTTCCTGTACTGCGCACTAGGATCATAGTAGCTAACTTGCAAAAAATTCTTTCTAGGGCCCTGCATCCATTTTTTAGTCCAAACATTCTCTCTATGCATAGGTATAACATATCTTTCACTATTCTTATCAGATCTACTTATATCAAATCTTTGTTCATCTATCAATGCTCTAGTTTTCAAGCTAGGACAAAATCTATCAACCATACCTAGATCCATACTCTAGAAACAAAAAATTCCACTTATATTACTTCTACAGAGCACAAAGCTTACAAATCTTACCTTTTTTTGTCTTAGAGCACAAAGCCTTCAAGTCTTTAAATTCTTTAGTCTCACTTTCACCTTTTTCAGAGCACAAAGCTTTCAGATCTTTCCTCTTTAGTCTTACTTTCACCTTTTCCATAGCACAAAGATTTCAGATCTTGCATCTTTTCTTAGCAAATAGATTCAAAAGTTAAGTAGGACGCTGCGCACTAGGGCAACAGATCTACGCACAGAGCTTTCACAATTTCAGGTTAGATCTTCGCATAAAGCTCCTTTTTCCTTAGTTCCCAACAATCACAGTTTCAGGTCCTGACAACGGAACCATTTTTTGGCATAGGGGAATACCTAGGGTTCAACGCTACAAAAATGCACCAACAAAACCCTAACTACCAACCCTTTCGACAACACCTGTGAAGTATATGAAGTCTCACCCGAGGTAGAGGCAAGAGTGGTTGCAAGACTTTAGTTTCTGCAACCTTAGCTGAGACACAGATGTGTGATTCTAACACTTAACAGATCACTTACCAGTAAACATTCATCAATATCCAGTTCTTAGTTACAACACAGTTAAACCCTAAACTGTAGAACATCATAGTATTCATTCAGATTTAAGGTATTTAAGCACTAAGCATACTTAAATTAGTCATATCTAACATCCATCCACATTATCAAGCACAAAGCATCAATAGATCTATCTATCCTTCTTCTATATTACAACACTAAGCAAGTAAACAGATAAACATATCAACATCGCACAAAGCATAGAAACACAACATGTACGTGGTTCACCCCCATCCTGGGGCTACGTCCACCAACTCTTCTCTTCTTTATTATCTTGGTCAAGCTTCTTACAGGCACATAACATCAAAATCCTACTCCACAGAAGACAGGAGATCTACGCGCACTCCACTAGATCCTTTTGTTACACATGATTTTGTTCACTCTGGTGATGTCTTAACAATGGTGTATTCAGGCTCCCAACAAGGACTTTTTGCCTAAGAAAATTGGCCCTTGTCTCCTTCCAAAAACATATTTTTAAAGTGAGTTTGTAGGTTGCCTATGGCCTAGGGTGCGAGAATCCCTCATTCTTGCAGGCCACCTACACTTAGGGTGCGGACTTCTCACAGTTTGCTCCATACACAGGGTGCGAACCTGTTTTTAAGCTTGGAAAGGAGAAGAGGTCTCGAGGGTTCTAGAAGGGAATCTTCTAGAAAATGAGTTGGCATTCGTATGGTTGTCATTTTACTGACTTCTCAGATTTGATGGGATCATCCTCATCCATGTAACCATCTCTCCTTCTCCTATATATTAAAAGGTTTCTCATGGAAAAGGTTAAGCAAGATTGAATGAAGAATTGGTGAAAGAATTGTGTGAAGAACCCTGCTTGGACAGAGGCTTGAAGACTCTAGTTGGTCTATCAAGAGGAATTGGATCTTCTTCATGCAAGTATAGATCAAGTGTGTGTGTTGGAACCAAGGGTCACTGAAAGGAAGCTTGCGACATCAAGGCGATCATGTTGTATCTTCTACTTTCAATTAATATGTTACAGCGGCATGTCCCTTTCCCATAAAGTCTCTCTTACTTTATTGTGTAATTCCTTGATCATATGCCTAAGTTGATGTTGAATACATTTTTCTATCTTCACTTTGGTTGGTTTGTGTTGTCTTGGACTTGAACTCACGATAGCACTAGAGTGAAGCGGGAGCAACAGATACCTAAGGAAGCGATATAAATGCATGCCACTTATTCCTCCTTATTAGTAGATTCAATGATTACAACTTAGGGAAAGAGTCGTGTCCTGTCCTGTTTTGTTCTAGATCCAGGTTGATCTAGGGAGATCTGTTAGTGTTCGCACCTACCGATTAGTCCGATAACAAAATTGGCAACTCCACTGAGGATGCAACCCATTTTTTAGTCGTTTTTGGTGTTTTTCCTTGGCCATTTGCTCTTACCTTACCATTTTTCATTTCTATCAATCTCTGAGTCTTAAGGAGACCCTGAAAGACTCTTTGGGTCCAGAGGTTCCTTCAAAATTTTTGTCTTTTTTCCAAATTTTGTTTAGTTTCAGTCAGTCTCGCACTGAACCCTTCTCTAGCCTACGAGAACCACTAGAGTTCGCAGTCTGTTGTTTGGTCCAATGCGAACCTCTCACACTCTGCTTGTGACCAGCCTGCGAGAATGCTTCATTCTCTCACTGTATACCACTACTTGCCTACGAACCCATTTGCAAAATTTTGGGATTAAGGTTTTTTGTATGCTCAGATGCCCAGATTTGTATGTGTGTTTGAAAATAAATTCTTTTGCCAGTGATTGATTGTTTCTTGACTTCGAATTGTGTGAATGATTAGTCTTCGGAAATCGAAATCTCTTCTTGTTCATTTTTTCTCAATTGTTATCTCTTGGCCTTTTCTTGACAAGGATGTAATCTCTGGTCCTGAAATTCGAGTGCTTGTTTGGTTGCGAGCCGGTGATCGGTTTAAAAGTTGGGATTAATTGTCTTTCAAAATTGCTAATTACTTGGAAAATTGTTACCCTCATGCATTTGAAAAGACTAGGCTTGTCTACTTGTTATTTTTGTCTTCATTGAAAGATTGGCTTGGGATTTTTGTATATTGCTTTTCATTAGTTGCTGGTTTTTCTTAGTTCCACCACTGTTGTGTGGTTTCTATTGAAAATTAATTTTTCTTTTTTCTTTTTAAAGCATTTTTTTATTTTGAAAATATTGGCATTCGATTGTTGAAATAGAATGAATAGAGAGTTAACATTGGTGATGATTCTTTGATATTACATTTCAAAGAAGATCGTATATCGTAGTTCAAGTTGTTCTAGAAAACTCCTCTTTCCCTCCTGTAAATAGGATTCATCGAACAAAAATTGATATCTTTCATTCCTATCTATGCATTGTTGGGTCAGAGTCTCACACAACATCGGTCTCATTTCCGTCTCCTTTGAGTAACAACAACCTTTAATAATATTGCGCAATTTTAAAAATTTAACTAGTAACTCTTTTCTAGGACTCTATTACACCAACATTAGCTAGGCTAGAGATTTGGAATAGGCAGAGAGATACACTCTCCAAAGCACAAAACACACAATAGCATCTTGTGGTAAGGAGTGCCAAATTCCATTCGCAACATTTTGTCTTGGGAAACCCTTCTCAGACAAGAGTCAAACCCGAGGTCGCATTGATATTGACAGAGTTACTCACCCTGCTTTGTTGATATCGGTGTAGAGATTGCACATATTACGGGGGTCACTTGAAGGTATACCCACAATGATGAGTGGAAGCCTCTCAAGCTGATTTCGAGCTAGATACCCTGCCCTTGTGTGTGAATCGGACTGTCGACTGTCCCCGCAGGCTCTATTGTTGTTGGTGGTAACCTTAGTGGCCTATCTTCTTAGGGTCTTACACAAGGTGACTGTGAAGGGGCAAGTCTTCACGGTACCTGGAATCGACGTTGACCAAACTCACTTGGGATCCTTGGAGGTTATACCCACCATTATGTGTGGGAGCTTTCACCAGGGTGTAAGTTCGTTAAGCAGATCGTCAACGTAACTTTTCCACCCTAGCCCAGCCCCTTCTTATCTCGTGGTCACGATGTTGGATTTCATCACCAACTAGTGACTTCATAATTAGAAGGTCTTGTTTGCTTGGTGTTGTTTCCTAGATTTTTTACTAGCGCATGCTGTTTGTTTACCCAATTTGACATTAGGATTTTCTTCGTAAGTTTTTAACTCATTCACAATTGACCCTCCACGCCGTTCACATAGAATGCAAGGCTTACCCCCAAAAAATCTAGAAGGTTCTCATCCCTTTCCTACCAACTCACTGGAGGGCTCTCCTCAACAGAGTGAATTCTAAGACGTCACCACTCCACAAGTGGAAAGAATTGTCTCTCTAGAACGATTATGAATTTCCAATTCTCGAGAGGACTTTCGACTTCACCCCGACTCTGAGAGACGTCTTATGCAAATGAATTCTTCTAGAGAACTAGTTGTTCAGTCTTCTGGATCACCAACTAGGCCTTTCCTAGGACCTGAGGGTCAAGATCCTTTTTGGGCTACCGACATTTTTAGATGGGACCTCTTTGGCTCAAGAGCAGACGTTGATATCACCATCTCACCTGAGCTACCCAAAAAATATGATCTAGACACAGTACCGTTTACTTCTGCTTATGATTTTCTTAGTACAGAAGCCCCGCAAGCCGACCACATCATGACTCTCCCTTTACAAATGGTCCATTACACAGATACTATGAGTCTTCACACAGAGATTACCGTGGCTAGCCAAGCCCCCATTGGCACATCGCTTTCGCCCAGAGTCACCCCGACACTTCCACCCGGATACCGTGCGTTGAATGCCTCTATCCCTACTCCTACGCAAATCACATCTGGAACTCCTGGTGGTCCCACTCCTTCTCGACACTCTCCTCCCAGTTTCATTTTGACACTTCCTCTGCCCCCTTTCAGAGGACCTTTTCCATTCTCTATCGGAGGCACTGATCCTAGTGGCACCATTCCGTTGTTCACACCAAATTACCATATTCCTGTTGGTGGGAAATTTCACCAAGGAGGCCCAACTCAACCCCCCCATTGTAGGGAAAATCTCAATTGGAACACAACCCTCGATTGGAGGACAACCCCCACCCTATGGACAAAACATGCCTCCATCCTTGGCCCAGTATTGGAACCATCTGATCCAACATAATCCTTAAGCGACTGGGGGGAAACAAATTCCGGCTAGCTCCGTCATACCCCCTGGTACAGGCCAACCCGATCTAGGTACGTCTAATCCTATTTGGGGCTTGACTGCTCAACCCCACACCCCTATTCAAGGGTACAACCCTATGAGTTACTTGCCTCCACAACAACCATCGAATCTGCAGGGCATCCTCGCATTATATGCAGATTGCTTATGGTCCCACTAGTTTGCCGATGGGACTCCCTCCCTAAAGTCACCAGTACCCGCATGTGAATAGACAGTTACCTTTCTTAGCCACCCCGGACCTCCCGAATCTGTCGAGGATTTTAAATGATCCGATCCATCACTCTCCCCAATGACCCGCTATACCGGCCAAACTACCATCTGACATCCCTAAATTCGATGGCAAAGCGGGAGAGGACCCGAACAATCACGTAATGACTTTTCACCTTTGGTGCTCATCCAACTCCTTGATGGATGACTCTATTCGTTTACGCCTTTTTCAAATAACTCTCATGGGTTATGTCGCAAAGTGGTATATAGAATTACCACGAGGTTTCTTCGCCGAATTCAACACCCTCTCTATGGCTTTCCTCACCCACTACCAGTTACCGATCCGCTATGAAACAGGGACCGAGATTTTGATTTCTTTCAAACAAACCAAAGCCACTCATATCTCCGATCACATTCATGAATGGCGACGGAGACGACGTCTCATCAAACTCAAACTTTCCAATCAGTTGCTGGCAGAATGGTTCATGAAATCATTTGTGAACGACATCGGTCATGAGTTTTCCATGGGTGGAGTTGCCACAGAAGAACAGGCCATTAGTCATGTTCAATACCTTGACCTCGTTTACTCACAAATGGGTACTCTTTACGACTTACTCCCTGATGCGCCTCATCCTTCTACTTCTACCACTTCAACTACTCCTGCTGCTTCTCATGTGGCCGACGGTGTGATTGGCACTTTCCATGCCCAACCGCATTCTGTCCAAACCTCCAGCAACAACCCCAAACCCATTTCTTCTAATGTTCAAAATGCTCCGTCTCCTACCCCTCCCACCGGAAAGTCTTCTGAGGTAAATGTTGTTCAATATACCCCTGCCGATAAAAAGAAATCCAGAAAGGGAAAGAGTAAGAATAAGGAGGACAAAAATAATTCGCAAGCAGAGAGAACCAAAACACCACCTGTTGATGATAGGGATAAACGCAAACCCCGATACCCTTGTCTTATCTGTGGTGATGATCAATACACTAAGGATTGTCCACGATGAGCCGAGGTTACTAAGTTCCTTCAAGGGACCACAAAACCACCCCCTCCGACCGTATTGTCACAACCCTTCCCTTCTCAACAATAGGCCCAATTGGTCATTTATGACCAACCCTCCCCCTCCAATGCATCCTATGTCTTAATGTGTACAGGAGATTCAATGCAAAACGACATCACACTTACCACTCGAGCCAAAGATTATTCCTCCTCTAAAGAGAAGGTTGATGTTATACCTCCTTCATTGGTCCAACCATCTCCCACGACTCCACCTACGAATGGTCCTCTTCATCTTGAACGATCGAGCCTCGACACAGTCCTTCGCTCTCCTCTAAAGATTGTCATTTAGAAATCAACTTTCAATCCTCATGCCCGTGCTGCCCAGAACTAAAGTATTGTTGAAGATTTGGCCCAAGCACAATTATTATCAGACTAATCGGTAGGTGCGAACACTAATTGATCTCTCTAGATCCACCTGGATCTAGAAAAAAATAGGACAAGACATGACTCTTTCCCTAAGTTTTGACCATTGAATCAACTAGTAGGAAGGAACAAGTAACATACCTTTATATCGCTTCCTAGGGTCTCTGTTGCTCTTGCTTCACTCCGGTGCTCTCGTGAAGTCAAGACCAAGACAACACAAACCAACAAAAGTGAAGATAGCACAATAGATTCAACTGTCAACCTATGTGTATGATCAAGGAATTACAGAATAAAGTGGAAATAGCTTTATGGCAAAGGGACATGCCACTGTATCATATTAATTGAAAGTAAAGATTACAACCCGAGCCTTGATGTCGCAAACTTCCTTTCGATGGCTCTTGGCTCCAACACACACACTTGCTCAATCCTTGTATGAAGAAGATCAAATCCTCTTGGTAGACTTGCTAGGGTCTCCAAGATGTTGTTCAAGCTTCAGTCTTTCACACAATTCTTTCACCAATTCTCCAATGAATCTTGCTTCACCTTTTCCATGAGAATTCCCTCAATATATAGGAGAGAATTAATTAGTTACTTGGGTAAGAATGATCCCACAATATCTAGGAATCCAGTACAAGGATAACCATTTTAATGCCAACCCATCCTTCTAGAAGATTCCCTTCTAGAAACATCAAGAATTCATCGTTTTCCATGCTTTAGGCAGAGTTCACACCCTATCTATTCAACACAGTGTGAGAAGTTTACACCCTGGCTTAAGGCAGCCTACAAGAATAAGGGATTCTCGCACCCAAATATACTAGCAGCCTGCGAACCTTCTTCAAAAATGAGTTTTCTGGGAAGAGATGAAAGTAACTTTTCTCAGGAGAAAGTTCTTATGAAGAGCCTGAGTACACCATCATCAATACATCATCATGAGGACCAAAATCATGGGTAACAGAATGCCCCCCAAAGTATGAGGTTGGAACCAGTGACAACCGAAAGACTTTGTAAGTTGCATGTGTGTGTCGGAAACCAGGAGCACACCTAATCGGAAACCTGCGAACAACCAAGCATCTGCAGAATATCATATATATTAATTCTGAGGTAGGCATTCCCATACTCAGATCATAGACTGATGATATTGTAGACATGGGTCATGGCCACCAATCATACACTGTGGATCCATGCCGTCAAAAGATAGCATAGCCACCAGGAATACACTGTGGATCTATGTGAAAAATTCAAATTGAGATGACATAGCCACGAGACATACACGGTGGATCTATGTGTCGCAAATTATACATACTCCATTACAACCTAGATAAAAGAGATGATATCCAGGGTTTTCAATCTCGTCGCCCAAAGTATGAATCTGACCATGTGATTACATGTGTTGAAGTCGAACATGGCATAAACCACTTGATTACCAGTCATTGATGAAATCGTTAACAAGTGCAAGGGAAATCACCTTTGATGTCAATGACTCCCAAGGTACATTAGTGCAATCCATCGAGTATGAATGAATGAGTTGAAGTCGAACATTCGACGTAATCTTTTGATCAGGGGTCAATGATGTAAACCCACTGTTGAAAGTGAGAAAACCTGCCATTGAGGCATGCAAGCTCCAAGGTACCAAAGAATTTCTAAGTCTGGATTCTGGATAATGAGCTGAAGTCGACGGAACAAAACTCATCACAGGAGGGCCTTGATGTATCCCCCATCAATGACATGAAATGAGTAATATATTTTGAAGGCAAAACAGAGTATGATGTAAACTGAACTGGACACAGGGAAGGCCGACACAGAGAGAATAGACAAATGCAGATGGTCGACTCAATATAGGTTTCAGATGGACTTCTCTTGAACATATGAACGACACGACCAATGATTTGGTAGCATTGACTCAAAGACGACACAAGGAATGACCTTGTAGCAAATCGAATGAGAGACGAATGGATTTTCCAAACTGGCTTCAAATGATGAATATGGGGTGTCATGTTCAAGAGCGACATTTACTACCAATCAATACAAAGATGAAGACATATCCCTTTTCCAAATTCCCCCCCACCATTTCTCGCGAGTACCTCTTTATTTTTAAGCTTGAGGAGGATAACATATGCTTGTTGATGTAAGCTCATCCTTCGGACGAGTCCCTGGGAGTATGTTTAACGAACCCCAAGAAGGAGTGGTTCAGTCCCATTGTGGGTCTGTCGATGTTTGTTTAACGAGTCCAAAGATAGAAAACTCGAAGGTTTTTCATGATTATAGAGTCTGGAAAAACACTTAAAAGAGAAATCTCTCAGTTCCTTTTTCGTAAAATAGTTTGGATGAGATAAAAAAAGAGATAAATTATCGCTCACCAGATGCTTACTTCAGATACTTTATCGAGCGTGAAAATAGCAAGGTCGCTCGACGATCTTTTCATGTTTAGAGAGTCTGAAAAGAGCTTAAAGATGACTCCAGGGGGGTTCCTTTTTCATATAACCTTGTTGAGCCCGAAAAAATGATAAAAGTATGCTCGATCACGTTCTGATGTATTTTCAAGCGCAAGAACGGACAAAGACCATGCTTGAGGTTTTATATAAAAACCCTAAAAAAAACAATCAAAACACGCCATGACAAAGAAAAATATATGTCTTAATCCTTGTATTTGACCATCAAAATCATCACGCCTGCAAAAGCTACACTCAATCATGACATTAGGGATTAGGGTTTAATAGATAAATAATCATAAATAACCAAATGACATAGTAAAAGTAAATAAAAAGGAGTAAATACTCTTTTTACCACATCATTTTTACCTTTCCAGTAAATACTCTTTTTACCACATCATTTTTACCTTTCCACTATTTGAGCTCAAAAAACCCCTCTTTTACCCTTAAAGTTCGACGTCAGATTGCGGGAGCTACGAGAGATCATTCAGCGAGCTGTCAGCGACAGTAAGGTAGGCTCTTTGTCCTTAACACTTTCATGGTTTAATTTTTCAATTTCATTGGTTAAAATTTCATTTTTGGGTTGATTTTGCAAGCCCTACTTGTGCGTTTCCATTCTCGCAGGCAGGCTATACGGGACCTGCGAGAATGGGGCATTCTCGCAGGTGAGCCTAAGGAAGCCTACGAGGTTCTCGCACTGTGCACACAGGGCACCTGCGAGAACCGCAAAGATCAATTTTTTTTAAAAAAATTACCCAATGAACAAGAACCAAATCATGAAAAAAGTTGCTAATCTTCTTGTTGTGTTCCTTATGCAGATAATTGGCCATCAAAATGGTGCTTGAATGACACGAAAGGGAGCACAAAGAAGACAATGCAATGGCCGAAAATCATCCACCTACTATTGCTACTTTGAGAGATTATGGCCTCTTGAAGTACTTTCACATCTCGAGCATGAGGGCCCAAGTCAGGTTATTAGAGTACCTGATGCGCATGTGGGACCCTGATCAGCAGGTATTTCATGTGGGGGTCCACACACTGTCCTTAGACATTGATGACATTTACTTTTTGACTGGTGAGATCG
>CBVK0100043412.1:24864-35504 GCA_900067695.1 Picea abies | reverse complement strand
CACCGAGTATCCTCCATTGTAGGGTGGTCCATCGTAGGGGTGGACCCTAGATCTGATTAGGAGGGGTGGAGGCATTTGCCACCATGTATCCTTTGAAACCTGAAGTCCTGGGAGGACGGTGCTGGTTCNCGGGTTCTATTTGGAGTTAGGTCAGTATAGCTGACGCTCCAAGATAGTCTGGCAGAGGATGAATAGGAATGGAGTTGGAAGTAGGTTAGGGAGGAAGGATGAGTAGAATAGTTGAGACTATATGGAGATCTGTCACGTGGTGGATTTTGATGAAGAAAAATGTGTATATATGAATATTCATTATTATGTAACTAAACCACAGTTGATTAAAATAATTTTTTTTGAACCAAATAATTGCAATTTAAGAATTTCTCAAACAATTGATTGGATGTTGTCTTTTATAAAAGACTAGTCTTGCTGACTGGATTGGACGCATACATAAAATACTAAAGGATGACAGTTGATTATTAGTACATGTATGAGAATTGTATGTACTAGCTACACATACATTTCTTGTACATATACACTAGTATGTATGAGTTTTCTTGATTTACTGATTAGTAATGTCAGTTACTTGTTATGAATGTGTGAACCATGTTCTTGTTCTTTGTACCATAAGATACCTTAACTTCGGGATGAAGTTTCCTGAAGGGTGGGTGTATGTAACGACCCTTGATTATAAATTATAATTAATTTAATAAGGTAATCCTAAAGGATTAGCTAAATTATAATTATTTATTAAAATAACCTTAACTAATTATTTATTATTAATTAGTTATTCTTGATTATGATTAATTTAAGTATAATTAACTCTTTAATCAATATGGTTAATGATTGATTTAATTATTAATTAAGTCATTAATTAATAAAGTATTAAATAAGAATTGGATAATAAAATATAATGTTTAAATTGAGTTACGTATCCCACAAGGGATAATGTATTCAATACATGGATAATATATTTAATGAATGGATAAGGGTAATTAAATGGAGGGATAAGGAATTTAATGGAAGGAGGAAAGGCGGTGATGGAGCAATAAGAGGGGGAAAGGAGTTGGGAGGAGGCATTCTACGGGAGACTGTTTTCTTGCTATGGGCAGAGAGCCGAGAGTGGTTGGGAGATAGGTGTGCTCAGATTGAGGCACAGGATTTGCTGGTTGTGAGCTATTTGTTCAGGCAGGCACCGAGTTGCTAGCGGTTTTGGGCTTGGAGGGCCAGGATATCCATAGATATCCTGGAGCTAGGTCATTTTCCTAGTTGGCAGGGTGGACAAGAGGTCATTATTTTCTAGTGTTTGCAACAAGACTGGACTGTGTAGCAGGCAGCAGCAGGAAGGTAGCTGACAACGGAAATTAGCATCAAAGTTAAGGTACTCAATTTGAATTTATGCATTACTCATTGATAAATTTTAATTTTAATTGCGTAAGTGTTGAGAAAATTTGGGATAATTCTTCTTTTATGAATCTGGTAGAAATTTGTTGTACATTTGGTAGGATTTGGTAAAATTTTTAGAAGTTATTTTCAAACTAGTCATTACAAATTTCCACTACCAAGAATGGATGACTTGATGGATTGCCTGAGCGGGGAATTTTTTTTTTCAAAAGTTGATTTGAAAAGCGAATACCATCAGATTCGCATGAGGGAAGGCGATGAATGGAAGACAGCCTTCAAGAATAACGAAGGGTTGTACGAATGGCTAGTCATGCCGTTTGGCTTGACGAATGCACCAAGTACATTCATGAGGTTGATGAATGAAGTGCTGAAAGAGTTTATTGGTAAGTTTGTCATTGTTTATTTGGATGACATCTTAATTTTCAGCAAATCAAAAAAAGAGCATCTAAAGCATTTAGCTGCAGTAATGAGGAAACTACAGCAAGAGAAGTTGTTAATCAACATGAGGAAGTCTTCATTTATGAAGAGAGAACTCATTTACTTGGGGTTTTTCATATCGGCAAATGAGTTAAAGATGGATCCAAGTAAAGTAGAGGTGATTAATAATTGGCCATCACCAAGGAATGTTTTCGAGGTAAGAAGTTTCCATGGATTGGCAAGTTTCTATAGGAAATTCATTAGGAACTTCAGTGCAATTAGTGCAGAAATGATGGACACAGTCAAGAAAAGACATAAATCTTTTCATTGGACTGAAGAGGCAGAGAAAAGATTCAATATGTTGAAGCGGAAGATCACCGAGCAACCGATTTTGGCATTGCCATATTTTTCCAAAGTTTTCCAGGTGAAATGTGATGCAAGTGGCTTTTCCATAGGAGCGGTCTTAAGCCAGGAGGACAGACCAATCACATATTTCAGTGAGAAGCTGGATGAAGCCAAGGTGAAGTATTCAATGTATGATAAAGAATTTTATGCTATCATACAGGCGTTGAAGAAGTGGAGGCATTATTTGATGCCAAAAGAATTTGTTCTGTATAGTGATAATCATGCACTACAGTTTGTGACTCAACAGGAGAAGTTGAATCAGAAACATGCTAAATGGGTAGAATATATGTAGAATTTTACATTTGTCATTAAACAAATTTTAGGGACTGCTAACAAAGTGGCTGATGCTTTGAGCAGGAAGTGTTTGTTGCTGCAGGAGTTTCGAGTCAAGACCTTGGGTTTTGAAAATCTTAAAGACATGTATGCAGGTGATGCAGATTTTACAAAGGCATACGAGGTAGCTGAGAATCCAGTTCTCAGAGACCGAATCCCGTGGATGGATTACCTGATCCAAAATGGACTGTTATTCAGAGGCAATCAGTTATGCATTTCACATTTCTCCATGAGGGAGAATCTGCTAAAAGAAAAGCATAGTGGCGGATTAGTAGGGCATTTTGGACACGATAAAACATTTGCAAAGTTGAGTGAAGCCTATTTCTGGCCGAAAATTAGAACAGATGTCAAAAATTTTGTTGACAGGTGCAGGATTTGTCAACATTCGAAGGGCAGAAAGCAGAATGCGGGATTTTATCAATCCTTACCCATACCTGACAGGTCGTGGGATGAAATCAGCATGGATTTCGTATTAGGGTTTCCTATCAGACCTAGAAAGGCACACAAAGTGTTTGTAGATTTCCATGCATTGTAACTTAAAGTGTTTGTAAATGGGCATATGCCTATTAGACCGAGAAAGGCACATAGAGTGGTAATTTTCATGCGCAGTAACTTCGAGTGTTTGTAAATGGGCAGATGCCTATAAGACCTAGAAAGGGACCTAGAGTGGTAATTTCCATGCGATGTAACTTGGAGTGTTTGTAAATGGGCATATGCCTATAAGACCTAGAAAGGCATGCAGACTGGTAATTTCCATGCGCTTTTTATAAGTGGGCATATGCCTATAAGACCTAGAAAGGTACATGGATTGGTAATTTCCATGCACTGTAACTTGGAGTGTTTGTAAATTGGCATATGCCTATAAGACCTAGAAAGGCACACAGAGTGTTTGTAGATTTACATGCATTATAACTTGGAGTGTTTGTAAATGGGCATATGCAAATAAGACCTAGAAAGGCACGCAGAGTGGTAATTTCCATGTGCTGTAACTTTCGCTGTTTGTAAATTTGCATATGCCTATAAGACCTAGAAAGGTACGCAGAGTGGTAATTTCCATGCATTGTAACTTGGAGTGTTTGTAAATGGGCATATGTAAATGGGCATATGCCTATAAGACCTAGAAAGGCACGTGGAGTGGTAATTTCCATGCACTGTAACTTGGAGTCTTTGTAAATGGGTATATGCCTATAAGACCTAGAAAGGCACATGGAATGATAATTTCCATGCATTGTAACTTGGAGTGTTTGTAAATGGGTATATGCCTATAAGACCTAGAAATGCACGTGGAATGGTAATTTCCATGCATTGTAATTTGGAGTGTTTGTAAATGGGAATATGCCTATAAGACCTAGAAAGGCACGCGCAGTGATAATTTTCATCCATTGTAACTTGGAGTGTTTGTCAATGGGCATATGTCTATAAGACCTAGAAAGGCACGCGGAGTGGTAATTTCCATGCATTGTAACTTCAAGTGTCTGTAAATGGGCATATGACTATAAGACCTAGAAAAGCACGCGGAGTGGTAATATCCATGCATTGTAACATGGAGTGTTTGTAAATGGGCATATGCCTATAAGACCTAGAAAGACACGTGGAGTGGTAATTTCCATGCGCTTTAACTTGGAGTGTTTGTAAATGGGCATATGCCTATAATACCTAGAAAGGCACGCGTAGTGGTAATTTCCATGCGTTGTAACTTGGAGTGTTTGTAAATAGGCATATGCCTATAAGACCTAGAAAGGCATGCAGAGTGGTAATTTCGATTCGTTATAATTTGGAGGGTTTGTAGATTTCCATGCGATGTAACTTGGAGTGTTTGTAAATGGGCATATGCCTATAAGAACTAGAAAGGAACACAGAGTGTTTGAAGATTTCCATGCACTGTTACTTTCAATGCGTTCCAACTTGGAGTGCTAGTAAATGGGCATATGCCTATAAGACCTAGAAAGGCACATAGAGAGGCAATTTCCATGTGTTGTAACTTGGAGTGTTTGTAAATGGGCATATGCCTATAAGACCTAGAAAGGCACATGGAGTGGTAATTTCCATGTGCTGAAACTTGGAATGTTTGTAAATTGGCATATGCCTATAAGGCCTAGAAAGGCACGCAGAGTGGTAATTTCCATGCATTGTAACTTGGAGTATTTGTAAATGGGAATATGCTTATAAGACATAGAAAGGCATGCGGAGTGGTGATTTCCATTCACTATTTGTAAAAGGGTGTATGCCTATACGACCTAGAAAGGTACACGGAGTGGTAGTTTCCAAGCATTGTAACTTGGAGTGTTTGTAAATGGGCATACGCCTATAAGAATTGGAAAGGAAGACGAAGTGGTAATTTCCACGCGTTGTAACTTGGAGTGTGTGTAAATGGGCATATGCCTATAAGACCTAGAAAGGCACGTAGAGTGTCAATTTCCATGCTTTGTAACTTGGAGTGTCTGTAAATGGTCATATGCCTATACGACCTAGAAAGGAACACAGATTGGCAATTTCCATGCGTTGTAACTTGGAGTGTTTGTAAATGGGCATATGCCTATAAGACGTAGAAAGGCACACAGAGTGGTATTTTCCATGTGTTGTATCTTGGAGTGTTTGTAAATGGGCCTATGCCTATAAGACGTAGAAAGGCATGTGAAGTGGTAATTTCCATGCGCTGTAACTTTGAGTGTTTTTAAATGGGCATATGCCAATAAGACCTAGAAAGGCACACGGAGTGGTAATTTCCATGCGCTGTAACTTTGAGTGTTTGTCAATGGGCAAGTGTTGATAGGACCTAGAAAGGCGCACGGAGTGGTAATTTCCATGTGCTCTAACTCGGTGTGTTTGTAAATGGGCATATGCCTATAAGACCTAGAAAGGCACGCAGAGTGGTAATTTCCATGTGCTTAAACTTGGAGTGTTTGAAAATGGGCATATGCCTATAAGACCTAGAAAGGCACGCAAAGTGGTAATTTCCATGCGCTTAAACTTGAAGTGTTTGTAAATGAGCATATGTCTATGTGACCTAGAAAGGCACGTAGAGTGGTAATTTCCATGTGCTTAAACTTGGAGTGTTTGTAAATGGGCATATGTCTATAAGACATAGAAAGGCAGACGTAGTGGTTATTTCCATGTGATGAAATTTGTAGTGCTGGTAACGGGCATATGTCTATCAGACCTATAAAGGCGCGCAGAGAGGTAATTTCTATGAGATGGAACTTGGAGTGCTTGTAAACGGGCATATCTCTATCAGATCTAGAAAGGCATGCGGAGTGGTAATTTCCATGTGT
Source organism: Picea abies (assembly GCA_900067695.1). Taxonomy (NCBI): domain Eukaryota; kingdom Viridiplantae; phylum Streptophyta; class Pinopsida; order Pinales; family Pinaceae; genus Picea; species Picea abies. Next base: position 29,676 of record CBVK0100043412.1, on the reverse strand, counting down.
TGAAACTTGGAGTGTTTGTAAGCAGGCATATGTCTATTAGATCTAGAAAGGCAAGCAGAGTGGTAACTTCTATGCACTAAAACTTGGAGTGTTTTTAAATGGGCATATGTTTATATTACCTAGAAAGGCACGTGGAGTGGTAATTTCCATGCGTTGAGAATTGGAGTGCTTGTATGACCTAGAAAGGCATGCAGAGTGGTAATTTACATGCACTGTAACTTGGAGTGTTTGTAAATGGGCATGTGTCTATAAGACCTAGAAAGGCATGCGTAGTGGTAATTTCCATGTGTTGTAACCTAGAGTGTTTGTAAATGGGTTTATGTCGATAAGACCTAGAAAGGCACGCAGAGTGGTAATATCCATGCTCTGTAACTTGGAGTGTTTCTAAATTGGCATATGTCTATAAGAATTAGAAAGGCACGCAGAGTGTTAATTTACATGTGTTGTAACTTGGAGTGTTTGTAAACGGGCATATGTCTATAAGACCTAGAAAGGCACGCAGAGTTGTAATTTCCATGCGTTGTAACTTGGAGTGTTTGTAAACGAGCATATGTTTATGAGACCTAGAAATGCACATAGAGTGGTAATTTCCATGTAACTTGGAGTGTTTGTAAATGGGCATATGCCTATAAGACCTAGAAAGACATGAAGTGTAGTAATTACCATGCATTGTAACTTGGAGTGTTTGTAAATGGGCATATGTCTATAGGACTTAGAAATACACGCAGAGTGGTAATTTCCATGCACTGTAACTTGGAGTGTTTGTAAATAGGCATATGTCTACAAGACCTAGAAATACACATGGAGTGGTAATTTTCCCGCGCTATAACTTGGAGTGTTTGTAAACAAGCATATGTCTATAAGAAATAGAAAGGCACACAAAGTGGTAATTTCCATGCACTGTAACTTGGAGTGTTTGTAAACGAGCATATGTCTATAAGACCTAGAAAGGCACGTAGAAGGGTAATTTCCATGTGTTGTAGCTTGGAGTGTTTGTAAACAAGCATATGCCTATAAGACCTAGAAAGGCACGTAGACTAGTAATTTCCATGCATTGTAACTTGGAGTGTTTGTTAATGGTCATATGCCTATAAGACATAAAAAGGCACGCATAGCGGTAATTACCATGCGTTGTAACTTGGAGTGTTTTTAAATGGGCATATGCCTATATGACCTATAAAGGCACGTTGACTGATCATTTCCATGGATTGTAACTTGGAGTGTTTTTAAATGGGCATGTGCCTACAAAACCTAGAAAGCCACATGATTTCCATGCACTGTAACTTGGAGTGTTTGTCAATGGGAATATGGCTATAAGAACTAGAAAGGCACGCAGAGTGGTAATTTCCATGGGCTGTAACTTGGAGGGTTTGTAGATTTCCATGTGCTGTAACTCAGAGTGTTTGTAAATGGGCATATGCCTATAAGACCAAGAAAGGCACACAGAGTGTTTATAGATTTCCATGCATTTTAACTCAGAGTGTTTGTAAATGGGCATATGCTTATTAAACCTAGAAAGGCATGTAGAGTGGTAATTACCATGTGTTGTAACTTAGAGTGTTTGTAAATGGGCATATGCCTATATGACCTATAAAGGCACGCTGAGTGATAATTTCCATGCACTGTAACTTGGAGTGTTTTTAAATGGGCATATGCCTTTAAAACCTAGAAAGCCACACGATTTCCATGCATTGTAACTTGGAGTATTTGTAAATGGGCATATGGCTATAAGAACTAGTAAGGCACATAGAGTGGTAATTTCCATGCGCTATAACTTGGAGTGTTTGTAGATTTCCATGCGCAGTAACTCAGAGTGTTTGTAAATGGGCATATGCCTATAAGACCTAGAAAGACACACAGAGTGTTTGTAGATTTGCATGCATTGTAACTTGGAGTGTTTGTAAATGGGTATATGCCTATAAGACCTATAAAGGCACATGGAATGGTAATTTCCATGCATTGTTACTTGGAGTGTTTGTAAATTGACATATGCCTATAAGACCAGGAAAGGCACGCAGAGTGGTAATTTGTATGCACTGTAACTTGGAGTCTTTCTAAATGGGCATATGCCTATAAGACCTAGAAAGGCACACATAGTGGTAATTTCCATTCGCTGTTTGTAAATGGGCATATGCCTATAAGATCTAGAAAGGTACGCAGAGTGGTAATTTCCATGCGTTGTAACTTGGAGTGTTTGTAAATGGTAATATGCCTATAAGACCTAGAAAGGCACGTGGAGTGGTAATTTCCATGCACTGTAACTTGGAGTGTTTGTAAATGGGTATATACCTATAAGACCTAGAAAGGCATGTCGAATTGTAATTTCCATGCATTGTAACTTGGAGTGTTTGTAAATTGGCATATGCCTATAAGACCTAGAAAGGCACGCAGAGTGGTGATTTCCATGCGATGTAACTTTTAGTGTTTGTCAATGGGCATATGTCTATAAGACCTAGAAAGGCAAGCAGAGTGGTAATTTCCATGCGCTGTAACTTGGAGTGTTTGTAAATGGGAATATACCTATAAGAACTAGAAAGGCACATGTAGTTGTAATTTCCATGCGTTTTAACTTGTAGTGTTTGTAAACAGGCATATGCCTATAAGATCTAGAAAGGCTTACGAAGTGGTAATTTCCATGTGCTGTAACTTGGAGTGTTTATAAAAGGACATATGCCTATAAGACCTAGAAAGGCACGCATAGTGGTAATTTGCATTCATTGTAACTTGGAGTGTTTGTAAATTGGCATATCGTTATAAGACCTAGAAAGGCATGCAGAGTGGTGATTTCGATGCATTGTAACTTAGAGTGTTTGTAAATGGGGATATGCCTATAAGACCTAGAAAGGCACGTGGAGTGGTAATTTCCATGCACTGTAACTTGGAGTGTTTGTAAATGGGTATATACCTATAAGACCTATAAAATGATGTGGAATGGTAATTTCCATGCACTGTTACTTGGAGTGTTTGTAAATTGGCATATGCCTATAAGACTTAGAAAGGCACGTAGAGTGGTAATTTCCATGCGTTGTAACTTGGAGTGTTTTTCAATGGGTAAATGCCTATAAGACCTATAAAGGCACGTGGAATGGTAATTTCCATGCATTATTACTTGGAGTGCTTGTAAATTGGCATATACCTATAAGACCTATAAAGGCACGCAGAGTGGTAATTTCCATGCATTGTAACTTGGAGTGTTTGTGAATGGGCATATGTCTATAAGACCTTTAAAGGCATGCAGAGTGGTAATTTACATGCGCTGTAACTTGGAGTATTTGTAAGTGGGCATATGCCTATAATACATAGAAAGGCATGCGGAGTGGTAATTTCCATTCATTCTTTGTAAATGGGCATATGCCTATAAGACCTAGAAAGGTACGCAGACTAGTAATTTCCATGCATTGTAACTTGGAGTGTTTGTAATCGGGCATACACCTATAAGACCTAGAAAGGCACGTAGAGTGGCAATTTCCATGTGTTGTAACTTAGAGTGTTTGTAAATGGTCATATGCCTATACGACCTAGAAATCCACATAGATTGGCAATTTCCATGCGCTGTAACTTGGAGTGTTTGTAAATGGGCATATGCCTATAAGACGTAGAAAGGCACACAGAGTGGTAATTTCCATGTGTTGTATATTGGAGTGTTTGTAAATGGGCATATGCCTATAAGAAATAGAAAGGCACGTGAAGTGGTAATTTCCATGCATTGTAACTTGGAGTGTTTGTAAATGGGCATATGCCAATAAGACCTAGAAAGGCACGCGGAGTGGTAATTATCATGCGCTGTAACTTTGAGTGTTTTTCAATGGGAAAGTGTCGATAGGACCTAGAAAGGCACACAGAGTGGTAATTTCCATGTGCTCTAACTTGGTGTGTTTGTAAATGGGCATATGCCTATAAGACCTAGAAAGGCACGCAGAGTGGTAATTTCCATGCGCTTAAGCTTGGAGTGCTTGAAAACGGGCATATGCCTATAAGACCTATAAAGGCATGCAAAGTTTTTTTAGATGGGCATATGCCGATAAAACCTAGAAAACCACACGATTTCCATGGACTGTAACTTGGAGTGTTTTTAAATGGGCATATGGCTATAAGAACTAGAAAGGCACGCAGAGTGGTAATTTCCATGCACTGTAACTTGGAGTCTTTCTAGATTACCATGCGTTGTAATTCAGAGTGTTTGTAAATGGGAATATGCCTATAAGACCTTGAAAGGCACACAAACTGTTTTTATATTTCCATGCTTTTTAACTGGAAGCGTTTGTAAATGGGCATATGCCTATCATACCTAGAAAGGAATGTGGAGTGGTAATTTTCGTGCACTATAACTTGGAGTGTTTGTATATGGGCAGATGCCTATAAGTCCTATAAAGGCACCTGAAGGGGCAATTTCCATGCGTTGTAACTTGGAGTGTTTGTAAATGGGCATATGCCTATAAGACCTAGAAAGGCACACAGACTGGTAATTTCCAGTCGTTGTAACTTGGAGTGTTTGTAAATTGACATATGCCTATAAGACCTCAAAAGGCACGTGGAGTGGTAATTTTCATGCATTTTAACTTGGTGTGTTTGTGACGTAGGAGCATCGCCAACTCATCAAGCGATCCAGTGCGGAAGCAGAGGACAGCTAGACAAGCCAACACAAATTTTTGAAAATACTTTGGGATTGTTGTGCAAGCCTTTAATGAGGCCATTTATGAAGGCGCACTTGTATATTGTAATGGACCTTCAGCAGATAGCTCTCGTCCTTAAGTAGATAGACGACATTTAATTTAGTTAATGCTAGTAGATAGGAATTTAATTTCAGATTTG
>CBVK0100043412.1:0-24859 GCA_900067695.1 Picea abies | reverse complement strand
CTCATTGTACATTGTAACATTAGAGAGAGAGAGAGAGACAGAGAGAGCCAGCATAATTCAGAGCAAGAAGAGCATAGGAGAATAGCAGAGAATTGTAGAATACACCCATGTACAGATCTTGAATTAATAGAAGGAATTGATTCAGACTCATGGTTTTTGTGTTCTCTCTGTGCATGTGTTGATAATATTCTCATGAACGTTTATTTTCTGTTATGTATTTGCTTTAAGATGCTGTGTATGTGATTTCACGTTTCAAACTGAAGTCTGAAGGGGAGATGGAATGATTTTCAATTGTTTCTCTATCTGAGTAAGGATTTCCTGCAAGGTGTGCAGTTGAAACCATCCGCAAGGAGTGCGTTGATGGAATCTCAGGTAGTTTAACTCTTGTTCTCGTTCACCCAGAAGTGAATTTAGGTTGTTGAAGCCGTGCGAGGAGTGCGCAGGTAGGAGATAAGCCTCAGAGTTGCAATTCTGGGCAAAGCAACCGAAGACTGCTGCTGCAGGAGTGCATAGAATCGAAAGGATTCAACACTTGGGAGTTGTTTAATGTTTTCCACAAGGAGTGCGTGCAAGTCCCTCTGGAAGAATCAGAGTGGGAAAGCTCAAGAGGTATAGAACCTTCGAGAAATCGTCCAAGGAGAGCACAGGAAATTTGTGCCATGGAATGTTCAAGAAAGAGTGCAAGTGCATGTGATGGAGGGTAAGTTCTGAGAAGGAATACTTAGTCATTCTAAAGAAATCTTCAAGTAGGAGGAACCGACGACCCAGATCTTGTGGAGAGGATTCGCAAAATCCCGTCAGTCCTTGGATTTTCCATAATAGCAACGAGGTTACAGTTACGTCCAGAAGTTCGAGCTCAGAAGATTGTGAGACGTTGGCTCAACAATCGATTTCCCGCCAACCATCAGATTTGGCAAGAGTTGCATCGGGGTTAAGCCCTAGTGAGCAAAGGAGAGTTTCGGGGAGGCATTGGGATATTGGAGGCATTGCTGTTTTGGAAGTCAAGAAACTCGAGACCCCTCGAGTCTTGAAACACTAACGGAATCATAGCCGTGGATCTCGGACAAGACACGCGTCAGAAATCCAGAGCGAGTCGGGGTTCATCATTTCGGGTTTTCTGAAGACAAAGGTATCATTGCATCAGGAATCACAATTTCACGATACCCGATAGGGCGACGAGGAAGTGGTGATGTGGAAGAGTAAGCTCTCACGTGTATTGGGGATTGGTATATCGGGATTCTTGGTGACGAGAAAATCATTGTAGGAGGAGTTGCGAAACTCCAAAATGCGACGGTCACACAGTTATAGCATTGCAGTGGAGGAAAGTTGTCACCCATATCGGGGTTCAGGACTTGGAGAGTTCCGTGAACTAGTGCAACGGGATTCACGATATCCCAATACGTGATTTTCCGATTTTCCACTGGAGTGTGGGCCACAGTCAGGATTAGTGGGGGACAGGTGGCATAATATATCGAGGATCGGGAAAAGGTAAGTCCCGAATCCTTTGGTATCAGGATTCACGATCCCTCGAATTCTGAAATTCTAATAGAAGGATAAAAGGTGGAGAAGGCAACCCACACGTGTATCAGGGAATCGACACATTGGGGTTCGGAGTTTGGAAATTCAAATTGTTGACATCGCAAGTAGAAATTTCCCGATAGGGAGAAATTCGATAGCAGGGGAGAAAGTCAACGTTGACTCACCTCGGGTTTCGGAGAATTGTGAGGCATAAGGCACGCCACCACAGAATTCGTGAAATCGCGAATTTCAATTTCCCAACCGTTAAGGGAGATCTTTGAAGAGTTGATGTGGGGAAAGAAAATTCTCGATAGGGAATTAGAAGAACATTTCAGTTCTTCGGGCCAACTGAAGAGAAGGTCATGTGTGAGCGGACGTGCCTTGGATGGCGCGCCTTGCGTCAAAGTGGTATCAGAGCAAGAAAATTTCTTTGCTTTCTGTAGTAGAGAAGAAAAGAAAATTTCACCATGCCACCAAGGAGAGAAAGACAATCACTCGATCCAGAGAATAGGGAGAACCAAAGAAGAAGAGGGAGACAAGCACAGAATCTAGAAATGGAGAGACAAATACGTGATCTATGAGCGAGACTAGAAGATATGGAGGTAGCGCAGAGATGCACAGCCAGTGCTGGAGATCTAAGTGACTCTGAAGACGAAGTTGAAGCCGAACAACAAGAAGAAGTTGCAGCCGAAGATGCGGCCAATGAGCGATTAATTAAGGCTATCGCCTGGATGAGTTCGAAAACAAAGATGGACATTCCAACTTATGAAGGGAATCTAGATGCAGAAGAGCTTCTAGACTGGATTAGAGCTCTTGACACTTATTTCAATTATGAAGATATCAAAGAAGATAAGAAGGTCAGGCATGCTGTCACAAGATTGAAGGGACACGCAGCATTATGGTGGGACGAGCTTCAAGCAGATAGACGTTGCAAAGGCAAGCAAAAGATTAAAATCTGGGATCGAATGATTGCAAAGATGAAGACAAAGTTCATCCCAAGGGATTATCAAATCACACTGTTCAGGAGAATGCAGAACCTGAGACAGAAGCTGATGACAGTAAAGGAGTATACTGAGGAATTCTACAAGCTAAATATCAGAGCAGGTCATCGGGAGAGCGATGATGAAAAAGTTGTCAGGTATATGAATGGCTTGAGATACGACATTCAGGATGAATTGAGCATGGTAACCATCCGAACAGTGGAGGATGCTTATCAGATGGCTCTGAAAGTTAAAGAGAAGCTGAGTCGTAGGCCAGGACAGCGAGGTCAAGGTAGGAGCCAGCCCAAAGGTAATTCAGTTGCCCAAGATACATTCCATAAATCCAAGGACGACTGGAAGAAGCCTCAGACTAGAAAAAAAAGAGGTGGAAGTTCATAGTGAGGCCATCACGCTGAACAACGAGGGCAGCATACAGAGCAGAAGGGAGATTATGCTGACGCAAACACTTTTCCTCATACTAGAGGTAGAGGAAGAGGTAGAGGTGGAGTTATCACATGCTTTACGTGTGGAAATAATGGACACAAGTCATTTGACTATCCATAAAAGAAGAAGGATGGAGGAGAAGCTCACATCGCCAAGGCACAAAGGTGAGATGCTGAAGCAGAAGACGCAGAAGATGGAAGGTCATTGATGATGCGTAAATTTCTCTTAACACCCGAGAAGGAGTTGGAGGAAACAACTCAAAGAAACAGACTTTTCCAAATAGCTTGTAAGACCAAAGACAGGGTGTGCAAGGTTATCGTGGACAGTGGTAGCACAGATAATCTCATTTCAACCGAGATGGTGGAGAAACTAGAGCTGGAGATGATTGATCATCCGAGTCCATATAAAGTTTCATGGCTACAGAAGGGACTTTAGGTAATGTCACTAAACAGTGTTTAGTTGAATTTAAAATTGGAGGGTACAATGACAAAATACTCTGTGATGTTATCCCTATGGATGTATGTCATTTATTGTTGGGCAGACCATGGCAATATGACATGAATGTAGTTCATGATGGGAAGATGAATACATATACTTTGGAGAAGAATGAGATAACACATATGTTACTTCTGATTAAAGATAAAGAAGTAAAACTAGAAACAAGAAACACTGTACTTCTCATGAGTGGGAAGGAACTTCTTACGGAAGTAAAGAAGAAGGAAGATCCACAATTCTTTGTGGTCAGGAAACCCAAAATCATTTTGATCATCACAAGAGTGGATGATTTGCTAGAAGAAATTCAAGAACTGCTGGAAGAGTTTTCTGATATTGTGGTAGATGAATTACCTCATTCGTTGTCGCCGATGAGGAGCATAAGTCACCATATAGACCTCATACCAGGAGCTAGTTTTCCGAATAAAGCCGTGTACAGGTTGACGCCGCAGGAGAATGAAGAGGTTAAAAGGAAGGTACATGAACTATTAGATAAAGGGCTGGTCAGGGAAAGTTTAAGCCCATGTGTCGTTCCAACGGTACTGAGTCCAAAGAAAGATGGAGGCTGGAGAATGTGCACCGATTCCAGAGCCATCAATAAGATAACCGTTAGATATAGATTTCCATTGCCAAGAATGGATGATCTGATGGATTGCCTAAGTGGGGCCAATTTTTTTTCAAAGGTTGATTTGAAAAGTGGATACCATCAGATTCGCATGAGGGAAGGCGATGAGTGGAAGACAGCCTTCAAAACCAACGAAGGGTTGTACGAATGGCTAGTCATGTCGTTTGACTAGACGAATGCATCGAGTACCTTCATGAGGTTGATGAATGAAGTCCTGAGGGAATTCATCGGTAAGTTTGTCATTGTTTATCTGGATGACATATTGATTTTCAGTAAAACAAAAGCTGAACATCAGAAGCATTTAGCTGCAGTAATGAAGAAGCTACAGCAGGAGAAGTTGTTGATCAACATGAGGAAATCTTCATTTATGAAGACATAACTCATTTACTTGGGATTTTTCATATCGACGAATGAATTAAAGATGGATCCAAGTAAGGTGGAGGTAATTAAAAATTGGCCATCACCGAGAAATGTTTTCGAGGTGAGGAGTTTTCATGGACTGGCTAGTTTCTACCGGAAGTTCATCAGAAATTTCAGTAGGATTATTGTAGCAATGATGGACACAGTCAAGAAAAGACATAAGTCTTTTCATTGGATAGTAGAGGCTGAGAAGAGCTTCAATCTGTTGAAGCGGAAGATCACGGAACAACCAGTGTTGGTGTTGTTGGATTTCCTGAAGACATTTCAGGTGAAATGTGATGAAAGTGGGTACGCCATAGGAGCGGTCTTGAGTCAGGAAGACAGGCCAGTTGTGTATTTCAACGAGAAGATGAATGAAGCAAAGGAAAAGTATTCCACGTATGATAAGGAATTCTATGCCATCATCCAGGCATTGAAAAAATGGAGGCACTATTTGATTCCAAAAGAATTTGTTTTATATAGTGATAACCATGCATTACAGTTTGTGACTCAACAGGAAAAGTTGAATCAGAGGCATGTTAAATGGGTAGAATACATGTAGAATTTCACTTTTGTGATTAAACATATTGTTGGTACTGCTAACAAAGTGGTTGATGCTTTGAGCAGGAAATTTTTGTTGTTGCAGGAATTCAAAGTCAGGATGTTAGGCTTTGATGACCTCAGAGACATGTATGCAGAGGATCACGATTTTAAGGAAGCGTATGAAGCAGCTGAGAATCCAGTTCTCAGAGATCATAGAAAATGGGGAGAATACATGATCTAGGAAGGATTGCTATTTAAAGGCAATCAACTATGTATTCCAAATCGCTCCATGAGGGAGAATCTGTTAAAGGAGAAGCACAACGGAGGATTGGCCGGACACTTCGGTCATGATAAGACATTCACAAAGTTGAGCGAGTCATACTTTTGGCCAGGGATGCGAGAAGAGGTCAAGAAGTTTGTAGATAGATGCAGGATTTTCCAACATTCAAAGGGGAGGAAGCGGAATGGGGGTTTTTATCAGCCATTGCCCATACCAGACAAGCCGTGGGATGAAATCAGCATGGATTTCATATTGGGATTGCCTAGGATGCAAAGAGGACATGATTCGATCTTTGTGATGGTTGACAGGTTTTCCAAAATGGCACATTTTATCCCGTGTCAGAAGACTAGTGATGTGAATTATATCGCAAATCTATTTTTCAAGGAGGTCGTTAGACTTCACGGGTTACCCAAAAGTATAGTTTCGGACAAGGATATGAAATTCATTTGACATTTCTAGAGGACACTCTAGAAGAAGATGGGGACTAACTTGATGTTTAGTTCTGCCTATCATCCTCAGACAGATGGGAAAACAAAGGTGGTAAATAGAAGTCTGGGAGACTTGCTGCGAAGCCTGGTGGCGGAGCACCACAACAGTTGGGATAAAATATTACCCCAAGCAGAGTTTTCTTATAATGACTCACTGAACAGGAGCACAGGAAAAAGTCCATTTCATATTATATATGGCACGCAGCTGAGAGGAGTTTCTGAATTGAGGGATTCAGAGCAGACTGCTACTAGCAGTGCTAGTGCAGAAGATTTCGCAGAGGCGATGAAAGAACTTCACAGCTAGGTGAAGGAGCGACTGATGAAATCAAATCAAGAATATAAGCACAAAGCCGATCAGCGGAAGAGACAACTTCGATTCAAAGTTGGTGATCTAGTTTTGGCCCATCTGAGGAAGGAAAGGTTCTCGAGAGGAACATACAACAAGTTAAAATTGAAGAAAATTGGGCCATGCAGGGTCCTGAAGAAATTCAGAGAAAACGCTTATGAGATTGAGTTAACCGATGGGATCAGAATATCTTCGATATTCAATATCTCAGATTTGTATCCATACAAAGCTGAGGAAACACGAACAAGTGGTGAGAAGCCAGAGATCCAGTGGTAGAAGCAGATGTCGATTGCAGAGAAGCCACAGATGGAGCGTATACTCTACAATAAGGTGAGCAAAAAGACTAGGCGGAAGCAATACTCCGAGTATCTGGTCAAATGGAAGGGCCATCCAGTGGAAGATGTCAGCTGAGAGAATGAAGTAGAAATACAAAATCATGGAAAGACCGTGCAGGAGCTCATGGACAGGAGCCCATGAATTTTTTTGAGCCGAGGAGTATGATGCAAGAGCATCACCAACTCATCAAGCTAGCCAGCGCGGAAGCAGAGGATAGTTGGACAAGCCAGCAAAAATTTTTGAAAATACTTTGGGATTGTTGCGCAAGCCTTTAATGAAGCCATTTATGAAGGCGCACTTGTATATTGTAATGGAGCTTGAGCAGATAGCTCTCATCCTTAAGTAGATAGATGACATTTAATTTAGTTAATGCTAGTAGATAGGAATTTAATTTCAGATTTGATAGCTTTAGAGTCCAAGAGGGAAAACAGATATAGACACCCTCATTGTACATTGTAACATTAGAGAGAGAGAGAGAGACAGAGAGAGCCAACATAATTTAGAGCAGGAAGAGCATAGGAGAATAGCAGATAATTGTAGAAGACACCCATGTACAGATCTTGAATTAATAGAAGGAATTGATTCAGACTCATGGTTTCTGTGTTCTCTGTGTGTGTGTTGATAATATGCTCATGAATGTTTGTTTTCTGTTATGTATTTTCTTTGAGATGTTGTGTATGTGATTTCATGTTTCAAACTGAAGTCTGAAGGGGAGATGGAATGAGTTTCAATTGTTTCTCTATTTGAGTAAGGATTTCCTGCAAAGTGTGCATTTGAAACCATCCACAAGGAGTGCGTTGATGGAAGCTCAGGTAGTTTAACTCTTGTTCTCGTTCACCCAGAAGTGAATTTGGGTTGCTGAAGCCATGCAAGGAGTGCGCAGGCAGGAGATAAGCCTCAGAGTTGTGATTCTGGGAAAAGCAACCAAAGACTGTTGCTGCAGGAGTGCATAGAGTCGAAAGGATTCAACACTTGGGAGTTGTTGAATGTTTACCGCAAGGAGTGCGTGCAAGTCCCTCTGGAAGAATCAAAGTGGGAAAGATCAGGAGGTATAGAACCTTCGAGAAATCATCAAAGGAGAGCACAGGAAATTTGTGCCGTGGAATGTTCAAGCAAGAGTGCAAGTGCATGTGCTGGAGGGAAAGTTCTGACAAGGAATACTTAGTCATTCTCAAGAAATCTTCAAGTAGGAGGAACCGACGGCCCAGATCTTGTGGAGGGGATTTGCAAAATCTCGTCAGTTGTTGGATTTTCCAGAATAGCGGCGAGGTTACAGTTACGTCCAGAATTTCGAGCTCATAAGATTGTGAGCCATTGGATCAACAGTCGATTTCCCGCCAATCGTTAGATTTGGCAGGAGTTGCATTGGGGTTAAGCCCTAGTGACCAAAGGAGAGTTCTAGGGAGGCATCAGGTTATTGGAGGCATCAATGTTTTGGAAGTCAAGAAACTCGAGGACCCTCGAGTCTCGAAACACCGACGGAATCATAGTCGTGGATCTCGGACAGGACACGCGTCATAAATCCAGAGTGAGTCGGGGTTCGGCATTTCGGGGTTTCTGAAGACAAAGGAATCGTTGCATCAGGAATCACGATTTCGCAATACCCGATAGAGCAATGAGGAAGTGGTGAAATGGAAGAGTAAGCTCTCACGTGCATCGGGGATCGGTATATCGGGATTCTCGGTGATGAGAAAATCATTGCAGGAGGAGTCATGAAACTTCAAAATGCGACGGTCACACAGTTATAGCGTTGCAGTGGAGGACAGGTATCACCCATATCGAGGTTCAGGACTTGGAGAGTTCGATGAACTAGTGCAATGGGAATCGCGATATCCCGATACGTGATTTCCCAATTTTCCACAGGAGTGTGGGCCATAGTCAGGATTAGTGGGGGACAGGTGGCATAATATATCGGGGATCGGGAAAAGGTAATTCCCAAATCCTTTGGTATCAGGATTCACGATCCTGCAAATTTTGAAATTCTGATCGGGGAATCGACGCATCGGGGTTCGGAGTTTGGAAATTAAAATTGTTGACATCGCGAGTAGCGATTTCCTGATAGGGAGAACTTCGATAGCAGGGGAGAAAGTCAACGTTGACTCGCCTCGGGTTTCAGAGAATTGTGAGGCATAAGGCATGCGACTACAGAATTCGCGAAATCGCGAATTCCGATTTCCCGACTGTTAAGGGAGATCTTTGAAGAGTTGTTGTGGGGAAAGAAAATTCCTGATAGGGAATTAGAAGAACATTTCAGTTCTTTGGGCCAAGGGAAGAGAAGGTCCTGTGTGAGCAGACATGCTCTAGGTGGCGCGCCTTGCGTCAGTTTGTAAATGGGCATATGCCTATAAGACCTAGAAATGCATGCAGATTGGTAATTTCCATGTGCCGTAACTTGGAGTGTTTGTAAATGGGCATATGTATGTAAGACCTAGAAAGGCATGCAGAGTGGTAATTTCCATGCATTGTAACTTGGACTATTTGTAAATGGGCATATGCCTCTAAGAGCTAGAAAGGCACGTGGAGTGGTAGTTTCCATGCGTTGTAACTTGGAGTGTTTTTCAATGGGCATATGTCTATAAGACCTAGAAAGGCACGCAGAGTGGTAGTTTCCATGTGCTATAACTTGGGGTGTTTGTAAATGGGCATATGCTTATAAGACCTAGAAAGGCACGTCGAGTGGTAATTTCCATGCACTGAAACTTGGAGTGTTTGAAAACGGGCATATGCCTATAAGACTTAGAAAGGCACGCGTAGTGGTAATTTCCATGCATTGAAACTTGGAGTGTTTGTAAACGGGCATATGTCTATAAGACCTAGAAAGGCATGTAGAGTGGTAATTTCCATGTGCTGAAAATTCGAGTGTTTGTAAATGAGCATATGTCTATAGGACCTAGAAAATCATGCGGAGTGGTAATTTCCATGTCCTCAAACTTGGAGTGTTTGTAACGGGCATATGTCTATAAGACCTAGAAAGGCACACATAGTGGTAATTTCCATGCACTGAAACTTGTAGTGCTTGTAAATGGGCATATGTTTATCAGACCTAGAAAGGCACACAGAGTGGTAATTTCCATGCGCTGAAACTTGGAGTTTATTTAAATAGGCATATATCTATCAGACTTAGAAAGGCAAGTGGAGTGGTAATTTCCATGTGTTGTAACCTAAAGTTTTTGTAAACGGGCTTGTGTCAATAAGACTTAGAAAGGCACGCGGAATAGTAATATCCATGCTTTGTAAGTTGGAGTGTTTGTAGATTGGCATATATCTATAAGACCTAGAAAGGCATGCAGAGTGGTAATTTCCATGCACTGTAACTTGGAGTGTTTGTAAACGGGCATATGTCTATAAGACCTAGAAAGGCACGCGGAGTGGTAATTTCCATGCACTGTAATTTGGAGTGTTTGTAGACAAGCATATGTCTATAATACCTAGAAAGGTAGACAAAGTGGTAATTTCCATGTAACTTGGAGTGTTTGTAAATGGGAATATGCCTATAAGACCTAGAAAGGCATGCAGAGTAGTAATTACGATGCGCTGTAAGTTGGGAGTGTTTTTAAATGGGCATATGTCTATATGACCTAGAAAGACACGTGAAGTGGTAATTTCCATGCGCTGTACCTTGGAGTGTTTGTAAAGGGGCATATGTCTATAAGACCTAGAAATGCACGCAGAGTGGTAGTTTCCATGTGTTATAACTTGGAGTGCTTGTAAACGGGCATATGTCTATAAGAACTAGAAAGGCACGCAGAGTGGTAATTTCCATGTGTTGTAATTTGGAGTGTTTGTAAACGGGCATATGTCTATAAGACCTAGAAAGGAACATAGAAGGGTAATTTCCATGTGATGTAACTTGGAGTGTTTGTAAATGGGAATATGCCTATAAGAACTAGAAAGGAACATAGAGTGGTAATTTCCATGTGTTGTAACTTGGAGTGTTTGTAAATTGGCATATGCCTATAAGACCTAGAAAGGCACGCGGAGTGGTAATTACCATGCACTATGACGCAAACCCCTGACCCTCGGGCCGTGATCCACACAGGATCTAAATTCTCCTCGAGCTGAAGCGGCTCCTTCGGATCCCTTTTGGAACCTCACGAATCTGATCCACAGGTCCTTCGTGAAAACACGCCCCACACAACTTAACTCCAAGCACGAGCCTTACGTCTCCATGCCACCACAACTGGCCTTAGTGCAAGCTCCTTCGCAACTCGTGAGTTTGTGAGTCAATGACCTTGACTCCTCTTTCTCCAAACCTTCGATACCTGAGATGTGATATGGGTATGGCTCTCGTCTAGGGCCTAACTCTAGCACCCCTCACAACTTGCAACTTTGCAAGTTGGAGTGTTGGGCCCTCGTGTTCCTCCTTTGAGAATGACCAAGACGTGATAAGTCAACAATGGGTTGACCCCTTCCAAGATGACACATGTACGCCACCTATTGCCTACTTCCGTCTTTTCTGTGCACTCTATATTTGCGCCACCTGTCAACCACACACTCCCCACCTAACATACATGATGCATGTTCTCCCGAACCCTCGGCACTTGGCACTTTACGACTTCTGCAGTCGAAAAGAAACTCTTTCAACCCCCGAACCCTCGATATGCGATACCACGTGGAGGTTCTGATCCAATGGTTCTCCTATGGCTTGGATCCAACGGTCTAGATCTCCTTCCCTTCTCCTCGCAATCTCAGGACTTTGCGAAAACCAAGAATTTGGTCTGCTCCTCCAAACTCATGAACCCTGAGTTCGCGAAATGATCTAACGACATGGGTTGAAATGAGATCAACAACTCTTATTGATCTTGATCAATGGTTCACGTTGATTCTTGATATTAGCGTGGTGAGTTTGTCCAACTCCTAACCACCTTACAACTCCACTAGATTTCTAGAAAAAGGATAATCTTCTTTTCCAAAATAATTCCATAAAGCTTGGCTAAAATGGGGCTAATCATAATGGTCCTATAATTAGAAGGAATCTTTCTATCCCTATTTTTAAAAATAGAAACAATGACGTTTTGGGACTAGGATTTAGGGAAGCCATGATTGACTGCTAAATTGATGAGCTTGTGTATGTGAGGGATAAGGATAGGCCCTACAAGACCTAGAAAGGCACATGGAATGGTAATTTCCATGCATTGTAACTTGGAGTGTTTGTAAATTGGCATATGCCTATAAGACCTAGAAAAGCACGCAGAGTGGTAATTTCCATGCGCTGAAATTCAGAGTGTTTGTCAATGGGCATATGTCTATAAACATTGATAATTTACATGGGTACTTTATGTTATTCATAGACATTAACTTCATCAAAGACATTAAAAATAAACATTGATAATATACATGGGCACTTTATGTTATTCATAGACATTAACTTATATCATCAATCAATTATGCATAAAAGTATTCAATGTCAGTTATAAATGCTAAGAATTGGCATTTATCCTTCCTATGTAACATCACAACCCTTGCACATGAATGTTGTTTAACCTTCGTCAACAAAAAATATTTTTTTTGTGATTAAATTTTGTAAATAAATAAATATGTATGTTCCAATAAAAAACCTATGTATTTGACATTTATAATAAGAAATCTAAATATACATTGTTCGAGCTTCGTGGCTTCCAATTCCAAACAAAAAATAGACTATGTCTTATCACTTCTTCTACTCATTATAGTTATGTTGAAGCCATTCATGGTCTATCTAAGAGACTAGTAAAAACATTTTTCAACATTATAAAATCATCTCAAAAGGACATTGGATCGTATCCTCATCAAAACCTTAAATGGGCATATGAGACCTAGAAAGGAACGCAGAGTGGTAATTTCCATGCACTGTACCTTGGAGTGTTTGTCAATAGGAATATGCCTATAAGACCTAGAAAGGAAAGCAGAGCAACAATTTCCATGCAGTGTTTGTAAATGGGTATATGTTATAAGACCTATAAAGGCACACAGTGTGGTAATTTTCATGCATTGTATCTTGGAGTGTTTGTAAATGGGCATCTGTCTATAAGACCTAGAAAGGCACACTGAGTGATAATTTCCATGCATTGTAACTTGGAGTGTTTTTAAATGGGCATATGTCTATAAGACTTAGAAAGGCACGTCGAGTGGTAATTTCCATGCGATGTAACTTGGAGTGTTTGTAAAGGGGAATATGTCTATAAGTTCTAGAAAGGCAGGCTGAGTGGTAATTTCCATGCATTGTAACTTGGAGTGTTTGTAAACATGCATATGTCTATAAGATGTAGAAAGGCAGGACGAGTGGTACTTACCATGCACTGTAACTTGTGGTGTTTGTAAATGGGCATATGCCTATAAGACCTAGAAAGTAACGTGGAGTGGTAATTTCCATGTGCCTTAACTTGGAGTGTTTGTAAATGGGCATATGCCTATAAGACCTAGAAAGGCACGCAAAGTGCTAATTTCCATGCATTGTAACTTGGAGTGTTTGTAAATTGGCATATGTCTATAAGAACTAGAAAGGCACGCAGAGTTCTAATTTCCATGCATTGTAACTTGGAGTGTTTGTAAATGGGCATATGCCTATAAGATCTAGAACGACATGTAGAGTGGTAATTTCCATGCGTTGTAACTTGGAGTGTTTGTAAATGGGCATATGCCTATAAGACCTAGAATGGCACGTGATTTCCATACCTAGTAACTTGGAGAGTTTGTAAATGGGCATATGCCTATAAGACCTAGAAAGGCACGTGATTTCCATGCGTTGTAACTTGGAGTGTTTGTAAATGGGCATATGCCTATAAGACCTAGAAAGGCATGCGGATTGGTAATTTCGATTCGTTATAACTTGGAGTGTTTGCAGATTTCCATGCGATGTAACTTGGATTGTTTGTAAATGAGCATATGTCTATAAGACCTAGAAAGGCACGCAGAGAGGTAATTTCCATGTGCTGTAACTTGAGGTGTTTCTAAAAGGGCATATGACTGTAAGACATAGAAAGAGACGTGCTGTGGTAATTTCCATGCGTCGTAACTTGGAATGTTTGTAAATAGGCATATGCCAATAACACCTAGAAAGGCACGCGAAGGGGTAATTTCCATGCTCAGTAACTTGGAGTGTTTGTAAATGGGCATATGCCTATATAACACCTAGAAAGGCACGCAAAGTGATAATTTCCATTCACTATTTGTAAATGGGCATATGCCTATAAGACCTAGAAAGGTACACATAGTGGTAATTTACACGCATTGTAACTTGGAGTGTTTGTAAATGGGCATACACCTATAAGACCTGGAAAGGAACGCAGAGTGGTAATTTCCATGCGTTGTAACTTGGGGTGTTTGTAAATGGGCATATGCCTATAAGACCTAGAAAGGCATGTAGAGTGGCAATTTCCATGCACTATAACTTGGAGTGTTTGTAAATGGTCATATGCCTATCAGACCTAGAAAGGCATGCAGATTGGTAATTTCCATGCGCTGTAACTTCCATGCGCTGAAACTTGGACTGTTTGTACAACCTAGAAAAGCACGCGGAGTTTTAATTTCCATGCGATGTAACTTGGAGTGTTTGTAAATAGGCATATGCCTATAAGACCTAGAAAGGCATGCGGATTTGTAAATTCCATGCGCTGTAACCTGGAGTGTTTGTAAATGGGCATATGCTTAGAAGACCTAGAAAGGCATGCAGTGTGGTAATTTACGTGGAGTGATAATTTCCATGCACTGTAAATTGGAGTGTTTGTAAATGGGCATATGCCTATAAGACATAGAAAGGCACACAGAGTGGTAATTTCCATGTGTTGCAACTTGGAGTGTTTGTAAATGGGCATATGCCTATAATGCCAAGAAAGGAACGTGGCGTGGTAATTTCGATGCACTGTACCTTGGAGTGTTTGTAAATGGGCATATGGCTATAAGACCTGGAAAGGCACGCAGAGTAGCAATCTCCATGCACTGTAACTTGAAGTCTTTGTAAATGGGAATATGCCTATAAGATCTAGAAAGGCACGCGGAGTGGTAATTTCCATGCGTTGTAAGTAGGAATGTTTGTAAATGGGTATATGCCTATAAGACCTAGAAAGGCACGCGGAGTGGTAATTTCCATGCGCTATAACTTGGAGTGTTTGTATGACCTAGAAAGGCATGCGGAGTGGTAATTTGCATGCACTGTAACTTGGAGTGTTTGTAAATGGGCATGTGTCTATAAGCCCTAGAAAGGCACACGGAGTGGTAATTTCCATGTGCTGTAACATGGAGTGTTTGTAAACGGGCTTGTGTCTATAACACCTAGAAAGGCACATAGAGTAGTAATTTCCATGTAATTTGGAGTGTTTGTAAATGGCCATATGCCTATAAGACCTAGAAAGGCACGTGTAGTAGTAATTACCATTTATTGTAACTTGAAGTGTTTGTAAATGGGATTATGTCTATAGGACATAGAAAAACACGCGGAGTGGTAATTACCATGCGCTGTAACTTGGAGTGTTTGTAAATGGGCATATGTCTATAAGACCTAGAAATGTACGCGGGGTGGTAATTTCTATAAGGCATGCAGAGTGGTAATTTCTATGCGCTGTAACTTGGAGTCTTTATAAACAGGCATATGTCTATATTACCTAGAAAGGCACGTAGAAGGGTAATTTCCATGCATTGTAACTTGGAGTGTTTGTAAACGGGCATATGCCTATAAGACCTAGAAATGCACGTAGAGTGGTAATTTCCATCCGTTGTAACTTGGAGTGTTTGCAAATGGACATATGACTATAAGACCTAGAAAGGCAGGCGGAGTGGTAATTACCATGCACTGTAACTTGGAGTGTTTGTAAATGGGCATATGCCTATAAGACCTATAAAGGCACACATAGTGTTTTTAAATGGGCATATGCCTATAAAACCTAGAAAACCGTATGATTTCCATGCGTTGTAACTTGCAGTGTTTGTAAATGGGCATATGGCTATAAGAACTATAAAGGCACATGGAGTGGTCATTTCCATACATTGTAACTTGGAGTGTTTGTAGATTTCCATGTGTTGTAACTCAGAGTGTTTGTAAATGGGCATATGCCTATAAGACCTTGAAAGGCACACATAGTGTTTGTATATTTCCATGCTTTGTAACTCGGAGACTATGTAAATGGGCATATCCCTATCAGACCTAGAAAGACACGTGGAGTGGTAATTTCCATGCGCTATAACTTGGAATGTTTGTAAATGGGCATATGCCTATAAGACCTAGAAAGGCACCTGGAGCGGTAATTTCCATGCGTTGTAACTTGGAGTGTTTTTAATTGGGAATATGCCTATAAGACCTAGAAAGGAACATGGACTGGTAATTTGCATGCGCTTTTTTTAAATGGGCATATGCCTATAAGACCTAGAAAGGTACGCGGATTGGTAATTTCCATGCGATGTAACTTGGACTTTTTGTAAATCAGTATATGCCTATAAGACCTAGAAAGGCATGCCGTGTGGTAATTTCTATGCATTGTAACTTGGAGAGTTTGTAAATTGGCATATGCTTATAAGACCTAGAAAGGCACACCAAGTGGTAATTTTCATGCATTGTAACCTGGAGTGTTTGTAAATGGGCATATGCCTATAAGACATACAAAGGCACACAGAGTGGTAATTTCCATGCACTGTAAGTTGGAGTGTTTGTAAATGGGCATATGCCTATAAGACCTAGAAAGGGACGAGAATATGCCTATAAGACCTAGAGTGGTAATTTCCATGCGCTGAAACTTGGAGTGTTTGAAAATGGGCATATGTCTATAAGACCTAGAAAGGCACGCGTAGTGATAATTTCCATGTGATGAAACTTGAAGTGTTTGCCAATGAGCATATGTCTATTGGACCTCGAAAGGCACGCAGAGTGGTAATTTCCATGTGTTGAAACTTGGAGTGTTTGTAAACGGGCATATTTCTATTAGACCTAGAAAGGCACACAGAGTGGTAATTTCCATGCACTGAAACTTGGAGTGTTTGTCAGTGGGCATCTGTCTATAAGACCTACAAAGGCACATGGAATGGTAATTCCTATAAGACCTAGAAAGGCACACAAAGTGGTAATTTCAATGTGCTCTAACTTGGAGTGTTTGTCAATGGGCAAATGTCTATAAGACCTAGAAAGACAAGCGAAGTGGTAATTTCCATGCGCTGTAACTTGGAGTGTTTTTAAATGGGCATATGCCTATATGACCTATAAAGGCACGCTGAGTGATAATTTCCATGCCTATAAAACCTAGAAAGCCACATGATTTCCATGCGCTGTAACTTGGAGTGATTGTAAATGGGCATATGCCTATAAGAACTAGAAAGGCACATAGAGTGGTAATTTCCATGCACTGTAACTTGGAGTGTTTGTAGATTTCCATGCGTTGTAATTCAGAGTGTTTCTAAATGGGCATATGCCTATACGACCTAGAAAGGCGCACAAAGTGTTTGTAGATTTCCATGCATTGTAACTCGTAGTGTTTGTAAATGGGCATATTCCTATCAAACCTAGAAAGGCACACGGAGTGGTAATTTTCATGCACTATAACTTGGAGTGTTTGTAAATGGGCAGATGCCTATAAGACCTAGAAAGGGACCTGGAGTGGTAATTTCCATGCGATGTAACTTGGAGTGTTTGTAAACGGGCATATGCCTATAAGACCTAGAAAGGTACGCAGACTGGTAATTTCCATGCGCTTTTTGTAAGTGGGATATGCCTATAAGACCTAGAGAGGTACGCGGATTCGTAATTTCCATCCGCTGTAACTTGGAGTGTTTGTAAATCGGAATATGCCTATAAGACCTAGAAAGGCACGCAGAGTGTTTGTAGATTTACATGCAAATAAGACCTATAATATGCAAATAAGACCTAGAAAGGCACGCATAGTGGTAATTTCCATGCGGTGTAACTTAGAGTGTTTGTAATTGGGCATATGCTTGTAAGACTTAGAAAGGCACGTGGAGTGGTAGTTTCCATTCACTGTTTGTAAATGGGCATATGCCTATAAGACCTAGCATATGCCTATAAGACCTAGAAAGGTACGCGGAGTGGTAATTTCCATGCATTGTAACTTGGAGTGTTTGTAAATGGGCATATGCCTATAAGACCTAGAAAGGCACGTGGAGTGGTATTTTCCATGCATTGTAACCTAGAGTGTTTGTAAATGGGTATATGCCTATAAGACCTAGAAAGGCACGTGGAGTGGTAATTTCCATGCATTGTAACTTGGAGTGTTTGTAAATGGGTATATGCCTATAAGACCTAGAAAGGCACGTGGAATGGTAATTTCCATGCATTGTAACTTGGAGTGTTTGTAAATGGGCATATGCCTATAACACCTAGAAAGGCACACACAGTGGTAATTTCCATGCAATGTAACTTAGAGTGTTTGTCAATGGGCATATGTCTATAAGACCTAGAAAGGCACGTGAAGTGGTAATTTCCATGCAGAGTAACTTGGAGTGTTTGTTAATGGGAATATGCCTATAAGACCTAGAAAGGCATGTGGAGTGTTTGCATATTTCCATGCGCTATTACTTGGAGTGTTTGTAAATGGGCATACGCCAATAAGATCTAGAAAGGCACGCGAAGTGGTAATTTCCATGCGCTGTAACGTGGAGTGTTTGTAAATGGGTAAATGCATATAAGAACTAGAAAGGCATGCAGACTGGTAATTTCCATGCGTTGTAACTTGGAGTGTTTGTAAAAGGGCATATGACTATAAGACCTAGAAAAGCACGCGGAGTGGTAATATCCATGCATTGTAACATGGATTGTTTGTAAATGGGCATATGCCTATAAGATCTAGAAAGACACGCGGAGTGGTAATTTGCATGTACTTTAACTTGGAGTGTTTGTAAATGGGCATACGCCTATAAGACATAGAAAGGCACGTAGAGTGGTAATTTCCATGTGCTGTAACTTGGAGTGCTTGTGAATTGGCATATGTCTATAAGAACTAGAAAGGCACACGGAGTTGTAATTTCCATGTGTTGTAACTTGGAGTGTTTTTAAATGGACATATGCCTATAAGACCTAGAAAGGCATGTGGAGTGGTAATTTTGATGCACTATAACTTGGAGTGTTTGTAAATGGGCATATGCCTATAAGACCTAGAAAGGCACGCAATTTCCATACGTAGTAACTTGGAGTGTTGTAAATGGGCATATGCCTATAAGTCCTAGAAAGGCACATGATTTCCATGTGTTGTAACTTGGAGTGTTTCTAAATAGGCATATGCATATAAGACCTAGAAAGGCACGCAGAGTGGTAATTTTGATTCGTTATAACTTGGAGTTTTTGTAGATTTCCATGCGATGTAACTTGAAGTGTTTGTAAATGGGCATATGCCTATAAGACCTAGAAAGGAACCTAGAGTGTTTGTAGATTTCCATGCACTGTAACTTGGAGTGTTTGTAAATGGGAATATGCAAATATGACCTAGAAAGGAACGTAGAGTGGTAGGTTTGATGCGTTCTAACTTGGAGTGCTTGTAAATGAGGATATGCCTATAAGACCTAGAAAGGCACATATAGAGGTAATTTCCATGTGTTGTAACTTGGAGTGTTTGTAAAAGGGAATATGCCTATAAGACCTAGAAAGGCACGCGTAGTGGTAATTTCCATGCGCTCAAACTTGGAATGTTTGTAAATTGGCATATGCCTATAAGACCTAGAAAGGCACGCGGAGTGGTAGTTTCCATACACTGTAACTTGGAGTCTTTGTAAATGGGCATATGCCTATAAGACATAGAAAGGCATGAGGAGTGGTAATTTCCATTCACTGTTTGTAAATGGGCATATGCCTATAAGACATAGAAAGGCATGAGGAGTGGTAATTTCCATTCACTGTTTGTAAATGGGCATATGCCTATAAGACCTAGAAAGGTAGGTGGACTAGAAATTTCCATGCGTTGTAACTTGGAGTGTTTGTAAATGGGCATACACCTATAAGACCTGGAAAGGCACATGTAGTGGTAATTTCCATGCCTTGTAACTTGGAGTGTGTGTAAATGGTCATATGCCTATATGAGCTAGAAAGGCACACAGATTGGTAATTTCCATGAGCTGTAACTTGGAGTGTTTGTAAATGGGCATATGCCCATAAGATGTAGAAAGGCACAAAAGTGGTAATTTTCATGTGTTGTATCTTCAAGTGTTTGTAAATGGGCATATGCCTATAAGACTTAGAAAGGCACGCGAAGTGGTAATTTCCATGCGCTGTAACTTGGAGTGTTTCTAAATGGGCATATGCAAATAAGACCTAGAAAGGCACAGAGAGTGGTAATTTCCATGTGTTGTAATTTTGAGTGCTTGTCAATGGGCATGTGTCGATAGGACCTAGAAAGGCACACTGAGTGATAATTTCCATGTGCTCTAACTTGGATTATTTGTAAATGGGCATATGCCTATAAGACCTAGAAAGGAACGCAGAGTGGTAATTTCCATGCACTGAAACTTGGAGTGTTTGAAAATGGGCATATGCCTATAAGACCTAGAAAGGCACGCGGAGTGGTAATTTCCATGCATTGGAACTTGAAGTGTTTGTAAATGGACATATGTCTATATGACTTAGAAAGGCACGTAGAGTGGTAATTTCCATGTGCTGAAACTTGGAGTATTTGTAAATGGGTATATGTCTATAAGACCTAGAAAGGCACACGTAGTGGTAATTTCCATGTGTTGAAACGTGGAGTGCTTGTAACGGGCATATTTCTATCAGACCTATAAAGGCACACAGAGTGGTAATTTCCATGAGTTGGAACTTGGAGTGCTAGTAAACGGGCATATCTCAGTCAGACCTACAAAGGCATGCGGAGTGGTAATTTCCATACGCTAAAACTTGGAGTGTTTGTAAACGAGCATATGTCTATCAAATCTAGAAAGGCAAGTGGAGTGGTAATTTCCATGCCCTGAAACTTTGAGTGTTTTTAAACAGGCATATGTTTATAAGACCTAGAAAGGCACGCGGAGTGGTAATTTCCATGCGCTGAAACTTGGAGTGTTTGTATGACCTAGAAAGGTATGCAGAGTGGTAATTTCCATGCACTGTAACTTCGAGTGTTTGTAAACGGGCATGTGTCTATAAGACCTAGAAAGCCACGCGTAGTGGTAAATTCCATGTGCTGTAACCTGGAGTGTTTGTAAACGGGCTTGTGTTGATAAGACCTAGAAAGGCATGCAGAGTGGTAATATCCATGCTCTGTAACTTGGAGTGTTTGTAAATGGGCATATGTCTATAAGACCTAGAAAGGCACGCAGAGTGTTAACTTCCATGTTCTGTAACTTGGAGTGTTTGTAAATGGGCATATGTCTATAAGACCTAGAAAGGCATGTGGAGTGGTAATTTCCATGCGTTGTAACTTAGATTGTTTGTAAACGGGCATATGTCTATGAGAACTAGAAAGGCACACAGAGTGGTAATCTCCATGTATCTTGGAGTTCTTGTAAATGGGCATATGCCTATAAGACCTAGAAAGGCATGCGGAGTAGTAATTACCATGTGTTGTATCTTGGAGTGTTTGTAAATGGGCATATGTCTATAGGACCTTGAAATACATGCCGAGTGGTAATTTCCATGCATTGTAACTTGGAGTGTTTATAAATAGGCATATTTCTATAAGACCTAGAAATACACACGGAGTGGTAATTTTCATGTGCTATAACTTGGAGTGTTTGTAAACGGGCATATGTCTATCAAAACTAGAAAGGCACGCAGAGTGGTAATTTCCATGCACTGTAACTTGGAGTGTTTGTAAATGAGCATATGTCTATAAGACCTAGAAAGGCACGTAGAAGGGTAATTTCCATGCGTTGTAGCTTAGAGTGTTTGTAAACAAGTATATGCCTATAAGAACGAGAAAGGCACGTAGAGTGGTAATTTCCATGCGTTGTAACTTAGAGTGTTTGTAAATGGTCATATGCCTATAAGACCTAAAAAGGCACGCGGAGTGGTAATTACCATGTGTTGTAACTTGGAGTGTTTGTCAATGGGCGGATGCCTATATGACCTATAAAGGCACACTGAATGATAATTTCCATGCACTGTAACTTGGAGTGTTTTTAAATGGGCATATGCCTATAAAACCTAGAAAGCCACACGATTTCCATGTGTTGTAAGTTGGAGTGTTTGTAAATGGGCATATGGCTATAAGAACTAGAAAGGCACACAGAGTTGTAATTTCCATGGGATGTAACTTGGAGTGTTTGTAGATTTCCATGCGTTGTAACTCGGAGTGTTTGTAAATGGGCATATGCCTATAAGACCTAGAAAGGCACACAGAGTGTTTGTAGATTTCTATGCGTTTTAACTCAGACTGTTTGTAAATGGGCATATGCCTATCATACCTAGAAAGGCACGCAGAGTGGTAATTTCCATGTGTTGTAACTTGGAGTGTTTCTAAATGGGCAGATGCTTATAAGACCTAGAAAGGCACCTGGAGTGGTAATTTCCATGCGCTATAACTTGGAGTTTTTGTAAATGGGCATATGCCTATAAAACCTAGAAAGGCATGCGGACTGGTAATTTTGATATGCTTTTTGTAAATGCGCATATGCCTATAAGACCTAGAAAGTTACGCAGATTGGTAATTTACATGCATTGTAACTTGGAGTGTTTCTAAATCGACATATGCCTATAAGACCTAGAAAGACACGTCGAATGGTAATTTCCATGCACTGTAACATGTAGTGTTTGTAAATGGGCATATGCCTATAAGACCTAGAAAGGTACGCCGAGTGGTAATTTCCATGCGCTCTAACTTGGAGTGTTTGTAAATGGGCATATGCTTATAAGACCTAGAAAGACACGCAGAGTGGTAATTTGCATGGGTTGTAACTTGGAGTGTTTTAAGATTTCTGTGCGCTGTAACTCGGAGTGTTTGTAAATCGACATATGCCTATAAGACCAGGAAAGGCACACAGAGTGTTTGTAGATTTCCATGTGTTTTAACTCAGAGTGTTTGCAAAAGGGCATATGCCTATCAGACCTAGAAAGGCATGTAAAGTGGTAATTACCATGCGCTATAACTTGGAGTGTTTTTAAATGGGCATATGCCTATATGACCTATAAAGGCACGTTGAGTGATAATTTCCATGCATTGTAACTTGGAGTGTTTGTAAATGGGCATATGGCTATAAGAACTAGAAAGGCACGCAGAGTGGTAATTTCCATGCGTTGTAACTTGGAGTGTTTGTAGATTTCCATGCGCTCTAAGTCGGAGTGTTTGTAAATGGGCATATGCCTATAAGACCTAGAAAGGCACATAGAGTGTTTGTAGATTTGCATGCATTGTAACTTGGAGTGTTTGTAAATGGGTATATGCCTATAAGACCTATAAAGGCAAGTGGAATGGTAATTTCCATGCACTGTAACTTGGAGTGTTTGTAAATGGTAATATGCCTATAATACCTAGAAAGGCATGTGGAGTGGTAATTTCCATGCACTGTAACTTGGAGTGTTTGTAAATGGGTATATGCCTATAATACCTGGAAAGGCACGTCAAATGGTAATTTCCATGCATTGTAACTTGGAGTGTTTGTAAATTGGCATATGCCTATAATACCCAAAAAGGCACGTAAAGTGGTAATTTCCATGCGTTGTAACTTGGAGTGTTTGTCAATGGGCATATGTCTATAAGACCTAGAAAGGCAAGCAGAGTGGTAATTTCCATGCGCTGTAAGTTGGAGTGTTTTTAAATGGGAATATGCCTATAAGAAGTAGAAAGGCATGCGTAGTGGTAATTTCCATGTGTTTTAACTTGTAGTGTTTGTAAACAGGCATATGCCTATAAGAACAAGGAAGGCACACAAAGTGGTAATTTCCATGCGATGTAACTTGGAGTGTTTATAAAAGGACATAATCCTATAAGACCTAGAAAGGCACGCGTAGTGGTAATTTGCATGCATTGTAACTTGGAGTGCTTGTAAATTGGCATATCCCTATAAGACCTAGAAAGGCACGTAGAGTGGTAATTTCCATGCCTTGTAACTTAGACTGTTTGTAAATGGGGATATGCCTATAAGACCTAGAAAGGCACGTGGAGTGGTAATTTCCATGCACTGTAACCTGGAGTGTTTGTAAATGGGTATATGCCAATAAGACCTATAAAATCACGTGGAATGGTAATTTCCATGCATTGTTACTTCGAGTGTTTGTAAATTAGCGTATGCCTATAAGACTTAGAAAGGCACGTAGAGTGGTAATTTCCATGCGTTGTAACTTGGAGTGTTTGTCAATGGGTATATGCCTAAAAGACCTATAAAGGCACATGGAATGGTAATTTCCATGCATTGTTACTTGGAGTGTTTGTAAATTGGCATATGCCTATAAGACCTAGAAAGGCACACAGAGTGGTAATTTCCATGCATTGTAACTTCGAGTGTTTGTCAATGGGCATATGTCTATAAGACCTAGAAAGGCACACAGAGTGGTAATTTCCATGCATTGTAGCTTGGAGTGTTTGTAGATGGGCATATACCTATAATACCTAGAAAGGCACGCGGAGTGGTAACTTCCATGCATTGTAACTTGGAGTGTTTGTAAATAGGCATATGCCTATAAGCCATAGAGAGGCACACAGAGTGGTAATTTCCATGCACTGTAAGTTGGAGTGTTTGTAAATGGGCATATGCCTATAAGACCTAGAAAGGGACGATAATATGCCTATAAGACCTAGAGTGGTAATTTCCATGCACTGAAACTTGGAGTGTTT
This sequence comes from Picea abies, assembly GCA_900067695.1. Lineage (NCBI taxonomy): Eukaryota > Viridiplantae > Streptophyta > Pinopsida > Pinales > Pinaceae > Picea > Picea abies. Next base: position 739 of record CBVK0100043412.1, on the reverse strand, counting down.
GAAAATGGGCATATGTCTATAAGACCTAGAAAGGCACACAGAGTGGTAATTTCCATGCGTTGTAACTTGGAGTGTTTGTAGATTTCCATGCACTGTAATTCAGAGTGTTTCTGAATGGGAATATGCCTATAAGACCTAGAAAGGCACACAAAGTGTTTGTAGATTTCCATGCGTTGTAACTCATAGTGTTTGTAAATGGGCATATTCCTATCAGACCTAGAAAGGCACACAGAGTGGTAATTTTCATGCGTTGTAACTTGGAGTGTTTGTAAATGGGCAGTTGCCTATAAGACCTAGAAAGGGACTTGCAGTGATAATTTCCATGCGATGTAACTAGGAGTGTTTGTAAATGGGCATATTCCTATAAGACCTAGAAAGGCACGCAGACTGGTAATTTCCATGCGCTTTTTGTAAGTGGGCATATGCCTATAAGACCTAGAGAGGTACGCGGATTGGTAATTTCCATGCATTGTAACTTGGAGTGTTTGTAAATCGGCATATGCCTATAAGACCTAGAAAGGCACGCAGAGTGTTTGTAGATTTACATGCACTATAACTTGGAGTGTTTGTAAATGGGCATATGCAAATAAGACCTAGAAAGGCACGCATAGTGGTAATTTCCATGCGGTGTAACTTGGAGTGTTTGTAATTGGGCATATGTTTGTAAGACCTAGAAAGACACGTGGAGTGGTAATTTCCATTCATTGTTTGTAAATGGACATATGCCTATAAGACCTAG
>CBVK0100043411.1:0-35507 GCA_900067695.1 Picea abies | reverse complement strand
GAAGAGGCCCTTGCCTTTCCTTTATACTTTTGGCTCACCTTGTCCCTCCAAAGTGACTTTCATTTTATTAATATCTAATTAATTAATTAAATCACTTTAATTAATTAATTAACCTTTTTACCTCTGAAAAACACCTTATCGCCCCTTGTGGCTTCCCTGGCCACTGAAAGTCACTTTTAACCATCCCATCCTATAGTGTTGCTCCTCCCGATTCCAATGATCTATTACACTGAGAGGTTCCTCCAAGTAATGTGCCCAAAATGACCTCTTCAGTGATTTCAATTAACTTATAGCTCAAAATAGTCAAAACCATGGAAATCATCGGAATGCAACAAAACCAAAGACAACCTGTGCAGAATGGCTCATAATGATGGAATATGATCGTCAATGCAAGTTGGACCCTAAAATTCCTCTCAAATACCCCCGTACTCACTATAACATCCATCCGGCTACTCTGGTCATCATAAATCTCTGCACTATGATGATGTCCCAAAGTGGGGACATTACAGTTGGAGGTGTGGAAAAGAAGGGCACTACAAGAAGTAGTGTAGATCCAAATTTGAAAAAAAGAACTGATCTAAAGAATCTTTTTCTATAGAAGAGAAGACCTCCAAGGAAGAAGGAGGGGATGTGTACTTGGCCTCTTCAAGCACACATGTAGATTATGAGGCATGGTTGATTGAATTTGGTGCATCCTTTGATATGACACACCACAGGGAGTGGTTCTGCGAATATGAAAAGTATGATGGAGGTAATGTTTTCTTAGGTAATGATTCGACAACCAGAATCATAGGAAGAGGAAGGGTCAAGTTGAGACTCATAAATTGAAGGATTAGAAAACTACCTGGTGTTCAACACATCCTAGGTATGGTAAGAAATTTGATTTCTATAAGAAAAATGGAAGATGCAGGGGTAAAAATTTTTTTTGAAAAGGGAACTTGCAGTATGGTTCGAGGAGAAATGGTGTTGATGAAGGGAGTTCGGTTTGGAACTCTGTATAATCTACTAGGAAGCACTATTAGTGATGGGTGTAATATCTCCATTGCTCCTGATAATGAAGTGGAAGAAGAAAGAACTCCTACAGTCTTTGGAGAAAAGGTTATGTTGTGGCATCAAAGACTAGGGCATATCGGAGAGAAGGGTTTTTGACTACTATAGGGTAAAGGTATGGTTGAAGGTATGTCTAAATTCTCTCTGTATTTTGATTTCTATGAACATTGTCTATATGCGAAGCAGAATCAGGTAAGATTCCCCTCCAGTGCAACAAGGGCAAAAGGAATTTTACAGCTAGTTCACAGTGATGTTTTTCGACATGTGTCGGTCCAATCATTGGGAAAATCTATGTACTATGTCTCATTTATAGATGACTTCTCGAGGAAAACTTGAATATATTTCCTCAAGAAGAACCCTAAAGTCTTTGACAGGTTTAAAGAGTTTAAGGCTCTTGTTGAGAATCAAACAGAGAAACAAAATAAGGTGTTGAGGACACATAATGGCAGAGAGTTATGCGGGAATCAATTTGAAGAATTTTGTAAGAAGTGTGGTATAACAAGTAAAAAGACTACTCCATATACACCTCAGTAGAATGAAGTTGTAGAAAGGATGAACATGACGCTGATGGAAAAAGCAAGGTGCATGCTCAGTGGTGCCGGGATAGGGCAAGAATTTTGGGCAGAGGCAGTGGGTACTGCATGTTATCTAGTCAACAGATCACCCTCGTCAGCATTGAATGACAAGACTCCACAAGAGGTATGGACTGGTAAGGAACATTCTCTCACACATCTTAAGGTATTTGGCTGTGATGCATATGTTCATGTTCCAAAGGAAAAGAAGAGTAAGTTGGATAAGAAGGCTGAAAAATGTATCTTTATTGGATATAAAGATGGTCTCAAAGGTTATAAGCTTTGGAACCTAGAAACTAAGAAGGTAGTGTATAGCCGAGATGTGGTATTTAGAGAAATGAAGGATGTTGTTAAACAGGAAGTCCTACTAGGTAAGGAAGAACCAGAGAAGATAGAGTTTGATTTAAAGGATGATGAATCAGACTCTATAGAAGAACATGAATCATAAGAAGAATATCCTCATACTCCACTATTGAAGAGATCGGATCGAGAAAGAAGGCTATTGAAAAGGTATAGTCCATATGATTTCCATTCAAATTTTTCTTTGTCTATTACTGATGATGATCCTAGAGCTTTCAGGGAGGCAGTGGATTCAGAGGATCAAAATCTCTAGAAAAGGGCCATGGAAGAAGAAATGACATCTTTGGATAAGAATGAGGCTTGGGATATAGTGGAGTTTCCAACTGGAAGAAATCCCATTAGTAGCAAATGGGTATTTAAAAAGAAGCTGAATGCAGAAGGAAAAGTGGAGAAATACAAAGCTCGGTTAGTAGCAAAGGGTTATTCCCAGGTTGAGGGAATTGATTTTGGTGAGATTTTTTCTCCCGTTGCCAAGTTAACCTCCATAAGATTTATGTTATCTATTGCTACTGCATTTGATTTTGAAATAGAACAAATGGATGTGAAGACATCATTCCTACATGGGAATCTGGAAGAAAAAATCTATATGAAGCAACCATAAGGTTATGTTGTGAAGGGAAAGAAGGAGCTGGTATGCAAGATGGAAAAATCCATGTATGCTTTAAAACAATCACCAAGGATGTGGTATAAAAAATTTGATACTTATATGTTGGGACTTGGCTTCACAAGAAGCAAAGAGGATCATTGTGTGTATTTTAAATTAATTGGTGATCATTTGATATATTTTGTCTTGTATGTGGATGACATGTTGTTGATAGGAAACAACAAGGATATTATCTAGGATGTGAAAACTCAGTTGTCCTCTAAATTTGACATGAAGGATATCGGTGCTTCAAATTTCATTTTGGGCATGGAAATTAAAAGAGATCGGAAAAAGAGGAAACTCTAGTTAAATCAGAGAAAATATGCTGAGACAATATTGCAGAGGTTTAATATGCAAGAATGCAAACCTATCAAGGTTCCTATTCCTCTTGGTGTAAAGTTATCTGTGGATCCGTGTCCGAAGACACATGAAGAAGAGGAGGAAATGTCTCACGTTCCATATGCTAGTGCAGTTGGCAGTTTGATGTATGAAATGGTTTGTATTAGACTAGACATTGCACATGCAGTGGGAGTTTTGAACAGGTATATGTCAAAACCAAGGAAGGAGCATTGGACAACAGTAAAAAGGGTTTTCAGGTATTTGCGTGGCACTGCTAGCTATGGATTGTGCTATGAAGGAAGACTGAGATTGGACAGAGTGGTGGATATACATGGATTTGTGGATGCAAACTGGGTAGGAGATCTGGATCATAGGAGATCTACAAGTGGGTATGTATTTAAGCTGTTTGGAGGAGCAATAAGTTGCGTGAGAAAAAGATAGGTTGTAGTGGCACTTTCAACTACAGAAGTTGAATACATGGAAGCCACTCATGCAAGTAAGGAAGCAATATGGTTACAAAGATTGTGCTCAAGTATTGGGTCGATAAAACAAGCTATAAGAATAGATTGTGACAGTCAGAGTGCAATGTTTCTGACAAAGAACCCAACTCATCATTCAAAGACAAAACATATTGATATTCAATATCACTTTGTGAGAGACATGGTTGAAGAAAATAAAGTATTTCTGATGAAGGTTGACACTTTGAAGAATGTGCAGATTCATCAACAAAATATGTGAGCACTGAGAAGTTCTCTTGGTGTAGAGGATCCATGGGCATTGTTGCTCTGGATTGTTGACTACGTAACCCTATAACCCCCTGTCTGCAAAGAAAACAACAAGTGGGAGAATGTTGGGTATATGGTATATTCTTTGCACGAGTAGTAATGTCTGATCGTCTGTGCTAGTCACATAGGGGGGTTAGAGGGGGGTGCAGGGGTTCGTGGTTATTGCCCCCGAAAAAAATAAATTCGCAACAGGACCACATTTTTGGGACCGCATTATATTTAGGTGGTTTTTCGACTCATGGTTTCTTTGCCAATGGTTTTCTATTTCCGGTTAAGGAATTAGGGTTTTGGACTAATCCAATTCATTGGGTTAGGGTTTTGGATGCCGCTAGATCTTATATGTATTTTCTATTGTAAACATTGTAACACAATGAATGAATATAAAATATGTTGGTTTTCCTGGTTTGGGTTTCTAGGGGAAAAATCTCTATGTAATGTTTGTATTTGCTATTGTATCTTTTTTGTTCTTTTCTAAATATTTGTTTGCAGTAGATATTGTACAAGGTTAGAATTTACAAGATCCACATATCTTCTAGAACAATACAAATGAAATGTTCAGCCTAGCAGTCTGTAGTCACACGTGTCAATTTATATGTCGCGGACAGCTCCAAAGTCCTCGATCAAAAAAAATTTCTAACTATGAAATAGATACAGGATCACAACGGGACAATAAAAGTCCAATGTTCAGCGAAGTAGGCCGAGTCCACCTATCAATTTGTATATCTTTGAAGTCTAGATGTTATTTGTAGGCAACGAAACAATACACTGTTTTTGGTTCTCCAGGCCGCCAACGCGTGCTCCAAAACTGCCTAAGTATGCAATTACTGATCCACATATGCTATGTAAAATATCATTCCATATTTTATATACAGATTATGTCCATAGGTCCACGTGTCAATTTGTATATCGTGGAAGTGTGGGTGCTATTTGTAGGATACAAAACAATAGATACTTAATTTTCAGCCTACCTACCCATGAACCTGCGATCCAAAAAAGTGCCCAAGTATGGAATGAGGGATGCACATATGTTCTAGAACAAGAAAAATGCAATGTTTAGCTATGTAGCCCATGGAAACTCTTGTCAATTTGTATGTCATGGAAATCTCAGTGCTATTTGTAGGACAAGGAACAATAGAGACTCTTTTATCGACCCGCCATACTGCAAACCCGTGATAAAAAAACTGCCTAAATATGGAAACACGGATCCACATATGCTCTGTAAAATCTCATGTCAATACTTTATATAGAGACTCATCTCAGAAAATCCTACTGTCAATTTGTATATCGCAAAAATGTGGGTGCTATTTGTAGGAGACAGAACAATAGAGACGTTATTTTTGGCCTGCCAGTCCGCGAATCCAGGATCAAAAAACTGTGTAAGTATGGAATGAGGAATCCATATATGTTGTATAAAATCTCATTCCATACTTTATATAGAGACTATTTCCAGAAGCCCGCTTGTAAATTTGTATATCGCAGAAGTGTAGGTGTTATTTGTAGGACATGAAACAATAGATACTTAATTTTCAGCCCGCCAAGCCGTGAACCCACGATCCAAAACGTGCCCAAGTATGGAATGAGGAATCCGCATATGCTCTACAACAATACAAATACAATGTTCAACCAAGCAACCTATAGGTCCTCCTGTCAATTTGTATATCGTGAAAATGTGGTTGCTATTTGTAGTACAGGGAACGAAGAATCTGCATATGTTCTAGAACAATACAAATGCAATGTTCATCCAAGCAACCCATAGTTCATGCTGTCAATTTGTATATCGTGGAATTATTCTTTCTATTTGTAGGACACATAATAATATTCAGTATTTTTTCATCCCCCCAGGCCGCGAACCCACGATAATTTTTTTTTCCTAAGTATGGAATAAGTGATCTGCATATGTTGTATAAAATCTCATGTCTATACTTTACATAGAAACTCATCTCCACAACTGCCACTATCAATTTTTATATCGCAGAACTCTGGGTGGTATTTGTAGGGCACGAAACAACAGATACTCAATTTTCATCCTGTCAGGCCACAAACGCATGAAACAAAAAGTGCCCAAGTATGGAATCACAGATTTGGATATGTTCTATACAATATGATGTCCATACTTTATAAAAGTACATGTTTAACCAACCAACCCACAATGTTGAACCTACCAACCTATAACTTCCCCTGTCATTTTGTATCTCGCAGAAGTGTAGGTTCTATTGGTAGGACACGGAACAATAAAGGCTCAATTTTTAGCCTGCCAGGCAGAAAACCATCGGGCCTTCACATCTCCTGGGTATATATTCTTCCATTTTTCTTTTGTAACCCGCCTGACCGCTTTCCATATGCAATAATTAAGCTTTAATGCTAGTAGTCATCCTGCCACAACCGTTACAATTGTCATTAATGTCCAGAATTTCGGAGAAGATTTGTCATTAGTAAGAATTAAACTAAGATTTGCGCACAAACATGTTATCCTTTCCACGTATTCATTTCAAAGGAGACACAATCTTTTTTTTTTGTCTGCCGACAAGTTAGTTCTTTTAAGAAATTTATGATTCTTAATGTCTTTTCTCCATCACCTCCACCTTCACACTTTTTTCTAATTGTACAATTAGTAAGCTGTGATGGTCACAACTCATTCCACACAAACCCTATAAATTGTCATTGATTAGCAAAAGGCTCGAGGAGATATTCCATTGATACACATTAAACCAAACTTTGCGGAGGCTTATATTATCCCTCCCCGACTTTCATTTGAAGCACTGTCTTGAGCAAAAGGAAATTCTTAATAACTTGTGGTGATAGTTCTCTCCACACATAGTCAACACATTGGGGCATAATGGCCAGAGGTTCCACTATTCCAGGGCATATTCTTACTATTCATCCCTCTCCATCCATGAGGAAAAAATGAGATGGTCCTTTGCTACACCGAGAGATATATTTCAAGACAAAAAATTTGATGCCAACCTTGGTTGCTCAAAGAACCTGCCCACTTGCAGTCATGCCTGTTGCAGAACTTTATGCCACGAATTCCAAGCTAGAAGAAGATGATCTAATGGATGATGATATGACAATGGATGATGGAAATACAAAAAATATTCCCACTCTTGGGACCAAATTGAAATGAACCATGACAAACAGATCTTCGTGACTCGGTGATCGCAGTCATGACAACACGAAAAGGAGTTTCAGAAAACAAAACAGATAGTGAACACAATAGCCACTTTGCACCGCCAAAGTAAGAATTCCAGAGTTCCAAATTAGTTTGTTCTGGGTGGAAGAGTTTGGATGTAAACCAATAATATGTTGATTCTTCTAGAGATATATTTCAAGCAAAAAAAATATTGTTTAACATTTTCGGGTATCAGGTGCAAAACTTTCGTTGTTGCAATGCATTTTCCTACTAGTCATCTCCTTCTGCCCAAAATGGACTAATTTGGGCCTCTGTAATTGCATGTGAAAGATATACTACTGAATTGTTTTTGACTATGAAGACTCGGTTTCAACTAAGGGCTATTCCACTTGCCCTGCAACCATTTTCGTCTTCTTCCTCGGGAAAAGCTTCTGAAAAATATCAATTTCAACAGAGGATGATTAATCGAGGAGAAAACTCCAAGGATCTTGCACACTGCAGAACCCGTGCCTATGTTTGTCCATAGATACCTTCAATGTTTTCAACCAAAGAAATGGATCCAATTTCTAAGCATAGATCTGTAGTACTTAGTACTTTTCTTATTTTTTTAAATGGATTTTCCATTACAAAATTTTGGCCTTGGACTCTTTGTCTCTGCCATGTTTCTAGGTTTCACACATTAGCTAATTGGCATACTTCGGTGCTCTTGTACTTCTTCGATCTTCTAGTTACTAATACCAATGTAAAATGTTCTAGCAAGATCATTCTTCTTGTTTCTAGAGATGGAATTATTAAGTTTTAATGCTAATTAGTACAAAACAAAGTTGACTACCTCAGTTGATATGTTACAATCATGGAATAATGTATGAAGAACATAATTGCACGTGCATGTTGCAATAAAATGTAATCTTCAACAAAACATTTCCTGATAACTAGTAGATCATGATTTTGCAACAATGGGGCTTCTTTGAAACCAATTTGCACTTACGAAAAATGTCTTCCACCTTTCTATTTTCCCAATTCACACATTTCCAACCACTGCTTCCCCTTTCTTTAAATTGACCCTCTATTGTTCCCTATCCCACAACTGCCACCCAGAGTTCCGCCATATAGAAATTGACAGGAGGACCCCGCTGGTTGCATCAACATTGCACCTCTACTTTTCTAGGACCTCCAAACAACATTCATAGCTATGCTATATACAAATTGACAGATATACAAATTTGCAATCATTCTTAGATCATTCCTTTTTTCGTATTATGGTCGACCTATCATGCCCTTTTCATGATATCTTCTGTTTTACACATTTTGCACTCAAAAATTATGAAACATGAAATTTTACCCTTTTCCATATTACGGTCCACCTATCATTCCCTTTTCCATGATGCACATTTTTTGCATTGAAAACTTTCGAGAAATACAATTTAACCATCACGTCCTCGCATATTTACTCAAACTATTGTCAATCTGTTTTGAAGCCCATCCATCTGTTTTCCATACTTTGCCATTTGTTCATATTTCTTTAGGGAATCGTCCCTTTGTCGGGTTGAAGAATTATTCAGTTCGTAGTCATTGTTTCCCATGTCGGTGTCCTTTTTGACTTAGCAGTTGGAAATTATATATCACATCTTATTTCTATGCATGCAATGAGAAATTTCCCTATTCCATACTTAGCCATTTTTCCAAAATTCTGCAAATATACAAACCGGTCACTGAACTCCTCCTTCATGATCTCTTCCTGACTATCCCCGTAAACCTTTTTTGAATCATGTCCAACCACTTTTCAAAACTTTCCATTCTTTCCTTGCTCTTTGTCGTCTCTGTCACCTTCACACTTCTCTACAATAAAAGAAAAGATAATTATTTTTATATATATAGACATATCTTGTTTCTAAATATGGAATTACTAGAATTTAATTCTAACGGGCCATCATGCAAAAATCATATATATTGTCATTTATGGGCGAAAGGGTCGAGGAAATATCATATTCATGCACATTAAACCAAAATTTGCGGGGAGATTATATTGTTCCTTCTGAGTGTTCATTTCAAAATCATGAAATCTTTTTCACATTGCGTGGCCTTCGCACGTTTAAGAAACCTCCATTCCTTAATTTCTCTTCATCGTACCCGCCACCTTTGCATTTCTAAATATGCAATAAAAAAACTTTACTCCTAATAGTTCATCATGCACCACCAATATTGATTGTCATTAATCAATGAAAGGATCGAGGAGCTTTCCCATTCATAATCATTTAACCAATATTTAGAAAAAAGTTACATTATTCACTGTGAATGTTCATTTAAACCATCATCTGCAGCAAAGCAACCTTCTCATAAACCTATGGCATCAGTTCCACACTATTTCTATGGAGATACAGTGAACATCTTCGGCCGTCACGATTAGAAATTCCACTGTTCCAGGGAATTTTCTTATTACTCAACCTCTGCCACAGAGATCCAAGTAATTTGGACCTCTGAGATTTCTCATGTAGGCTATGTCCCTCAGGTAATTGACTATAAGGACTTGGTCTCTTGGTGCATCGATAAATATATTACAGAGAAAATAATTATTCCACTGCACGACCGCTCTTCTATTTCTTTGTCACCTCAGCTCTTCTGGTAGATGCTGAAATTGCCCGAGACAACATTGACGTTTAAAGGAGAAGATTGCAAACAATTCCTAGAAAATCATAATAACAGATTGGACCTCTTACCCTTTTCTCAAAAAACCTAGATCTAGTTCCTGAAGATATTACAAGCATGCATGTTAGTTCATTTAAAAATCCTTTTTGTGAAATTGCTTGGTTGTTTACAAGAATAATGGGACAGGAATCCACAACTACTATTTCCTGCATGGCCCTTTACATTTTGTATTTCACAGTCAATGAACAAGTCATTTTTTATTGGGGAAGGATAGTTTATTATGAAATCTCTTCCCAATTATCAAGATACAAAAGGGGAAAGAAATTTATATGTCGTCCTATTTAGTTTTTGCAATAGCACATTCCTGTCGATTTCCGCAACTATCTATGTCCAAGAATGTCAATTGCGATTTCCACCTAGTAACGTTCTGGTACCAGGCCTTGTGGGAGCACAAGGCTTCCCACTATTTTTATGAGGTTTTTAATGTCTTCCTATCTATTTTCAAACCTCTCTTGTTAGGATAAAATGATCCCCACTTATTTGAACATGCAACTAATTTTTTAGAGAAAAAGGAAACAGTCGAACATTTGGATAATTACACTGTCATAAGAATTTTTGGCTCCACGGAACAAACTTCTCTCATATTACGGACATATTGCAGAAGTAGCACATCAATACAACTACTGGTTCCATCTGTTCCAAAGGAAGAAAAAAATACAGTTCATTCCTATGCCTTGGAAAATAAGGGAGTTTGTGTTGAAAAACATCAACAAATTTGACGATTTCGCAGCACATTTTAGTATCTCCAACCTCAGATATGATGAACACATTAAAGGATTCGACCCTTATGATATTTGTATACAACATTTACATTCACTTGGCCTCAGTGACTATTTTGTAAATAAACACCTGCCCAAAAACAGAGACAGTCACGGGCCTACCTTTGATGCCAACGACGTAGAGACAGTGCAAAGCTATACCAAATTGTACACACAATAGGGGAAAGACCCCAGTGACAAGAGTGTTCAATCCACAAATACCACTCAAAAAAGTATGACATACTATAGCATCGCTCGAACGACCCATCACAGCAACAAAGAAACCCATAATTCTTCAAACAGAGGAGGATATAATGACCCTCCTCACTCTAAAATTTATAGTTCTCAGAAGCTTCCAGTGGAGAAGAAGAGAAAGAAAAATGTGGGGTAGGCAGAAGACCCAAAAATTTAGACTGAAAACATGGAAATTGACACTGATCTCCATGCCATGTTCCCCTTCTTTGATCAACCCGAGGACACCATCCACCATAGCCATCGAATGGACATATCCGTTGCCCAAAATTTTGATGAGGATGAATCCTTCATGTTCCAGAGCATTGTTTTTGATATCCAGAACAAAAAAATTATATTTTAGAAAAAATATGTTAAAAATATCAAAGGCAAATCTTGTTCAGAGGTTGACGTTGCCAAAATGTGGTCGTCCCAAATCTGTCAACCTCACACCATGACCGGATAAGCACTTCATGACTCCATTGAACACATGGAGACCAACAATGCCAGACTGAAGGACGGGGTCAAGGAATTGTAAGACGCTTTCTTTCATATGCCTTTGCTTGTCGATTCTTTGGCAATAGCCATGCCTAACACCCTTGCACCCAATGTAAAAGAACCCTCCACCCTGCTCACATTCTATAAAGGATATGTGGGAAAAAATATCACAAAAAGAATGGAATTGGTTGTCGATGCCTGGAAAAGATCACAAACCATTGCTTCCCTTGGAACCAGGGCACATATCTTGCTTGAGATTTTGCAAGTCCAATTAAAAGATGAAGAAAATCTCTTCTTAAGAACGGTCATCCATTTTTGCAAGATTGTCAACAATATGATAGAAACAAAAAGAAGAGAAGAATATCTTCCATCCAAAAACTGGATCAGCCAATTGAATGCATGTTGGAAAGAAAAAGTAAACAACTTGCGTCTCATTGTTCATTCATGTGAACAAATCATATCGAAGAAAGATAAATTATTCACAAAGCTATCAAATATAGACTTAGTCGAGAAAACAAGTGACTTCAAAGATCCCCTCTTAGTCGCAAACTCCTTTCCCTTAACCAGATAAGAGTTTGATAAAAAACTTTCTATGTTGAAGAAATTCTTTCTGAAAAATTTTTATAGCATCCTTCAATTTGATCAATCTCACATCCATGACTACCTAGTCAAATATGCAGTACAGAATGAGGAAATTCATCAGGCTCTATCTAATCTTTCTATTGACTTACAAGAATTAGAAAACAATATTTTCAACATCAAGATCCGCAATGATATCAAATTCACCCAAATGAGAGCGTACTTTGAAGAGTGGGTCGAAAGGAAATTGAAACAGGCCACCAACGAAAGACAACAGGCAGTTGCCAGCATTCCAGCGGCCTTGAAGAACATCCTTGAAACCGCAGTCGTTACTGACATCAATGAAAGGGTAGCCTCAAGATAATATCCAAAGCACTTATATGTACACTCACTGTAAGTTTACTCATCCCATATTTCTTTGTTTCTCAGCCCAATTATTCTTCTTTCTTAAATAAACATGTATAGGCAAACACTTATACCTTTCCATTTATTTTCTTTTGCAGTTGTTGCACTCTATTTTCTTTCCACAATAATGTTTCTTGTAAATATTTCTCTAATGGTTCGCGGGAGCCCCAATAGTAGTCTACATGAAAAACTCATTGAAATTCCAGTTTGTATGTAACAGACTTTGTTTTTTTTGTATATTTCAAAATTTGAAGTGGTATGTAACAAAATTCTATTTTCTGACAAATTTCAAATAAAAATGCATCTAAATTTTTATATCCTAAAGACTCTACTCTTATCTTTCATCACTCTCTATAAGAAATGCATTTATGGCAAATGTTTACAAATATAATAATTTTTTTATATTTCTTATCTCGTATTAATTTTATGTCATCATATATTTTTAATGTCATCATATATTTTTATCTTTCATCAGTCCACATTGAAAATGCATTTAAATTTCCAAATTTAATCTTGCACTGTGAACAAAGTTTTTACTTTCTTATATACTTTCATAAAAAAAAATGTTTGCTATATACTATCCAAAATTAGATGGTGCTTGGTCTGCCAACCATCATTTACTTTTGCCCCATCTTCCAAAATGTGCAGCTTGCACACAACATTTCCCTCATATACATTTTGCACCAAACACTTCATTTCATTTACACTTTGACCCCATTTTTCAACATTTGTTTTCTAACCTCCTTCATACAAATACATATTTCTTATGTATAATTTATTTATTTATGATGACTTTCTATGTCCTAGTTTTAAAAATAACCAATTCGGTAATGCTAAATTTTTTGTTTCCAACAACCATTCAACCATTGATAATTTTTTATATTTTTTCAAGAAGAACTAATTTCGTAATACTATGTTTTGCACACAAACCACATGTATTTCAACTTTCTAGCCACCTGCCTGTACTAGGTCACATTTACTCCCATACCAACTTGGTAGGGACTACGCTTCCATGCAACAGTTGTTTATGTAGAACAACTTATTAATCCATACTTATATTCTATCAATATTATATAATAATTGTTGATGTCTGGCTTAATGTTATGTAATAATAAATCTAAAGCTACTTCATAATAGTTAGGGCATGCCTTCCATTTCAAGTAGGTAAAATGAATACAGAATTTTAATTTCAAAGAATAAATGGAAAAATAAGACCAGTTGTCTTTTATTTATCATAATTTGACATAAAATCACTTCCGAACTGTTTATGACTCTTTTACTAGAAAGTAAAGTGTTGGTCTCACTCTTAGTCTATTTTCTAGGAAATAGTTTTTTTTATTAATATTGTACATTTATGTGGTAATTCACATTTTATTTTTGAGCTTATTTATGTGGAACAAATTATTAATTCATACTTATATTCTATCAATATTATATAATAATTGTTGATGTCTAGCTTAATTTTATCTAATAATAAACCTAAACCTACTTCATAATAGTTAGGGTAAGCCTTCCATTTAAGGTAGGTAAAATGAATTTATAATTTTATTTTCAAAGAATAAATTATTTAAAAGTGCATAAAGATAAAAATGTAGATTGTATGATATGCAATTCTATATGAAAAATAATAAAAAATGCAGCAATCGAATACACCGACACATAAGAAATAAACGTTGCACAAATACAAATACACAGAGAATGAAATAACAAAACATCGGAAGTGAGAAGTAATTGACCATTCCTTGTATTTCAACAAGAAGACACCCTTTTTATGAGACTGGGGAAATTTTTGCTTACAACAACAACAAGAGACTTGTTTTTTTATTTCTGATTGATAAGCATCATTTCACTTTTTATTAATTAATTGTTTGATGGAAATCACATGACAATTATTTTTTAGGTACCACCTTGCTCATTTTGACTCGCGATGACAGTTTACAATAGAAACAACTATACGTCCTCCTGTTGATCAGTGAAGGAAGTTGGGTGCCCTCTTTCATGGCCCAATCCTTCCATGTTTATATGTGGAAACATCCCTTCTTTCACGAGAAAGTGAGGGAAAGAAATTTGCAATGTTGTTGGAGACATCCACTTGGCCTACACAGGTGTCTGGCCCTTACGGCTCACAAGGTAGGAAACATGTTGTTGCTAGCGAGTGTTGCGAGTCTCAAAGTCTAGAATGGTGTCTGCGAGGAGAGGAGGATAAAAATTGGGTATATTTTCCATCAGATGATGTATGGTAACAATTTCCTCAAGGAGTGGTAGCTCGAACAGCTTGATATTGTTGATGTTGAGCACATAGTGGATGTCGAGATTAGGTGGCAATTCCAGGCGATAGGCATTCTCTCCAATTCTTTTGAGAACGATGTATGGACCATAGTGAAAAGGGTTGATCTTATGATGTTTTCCTTGGAAGTGGTGTTTGTTCAGTAATAACCACATTCGATTGCCTGAATGAAAAACCAATGGTGTGTGTCATTTATTGTGCATTTTCTTGGCATGTTCTAGTGCTTCTTGCAATGCCTTTGCTACTTGGGAATGTCTCTATGAAATGTTGTGGATGAAACTTTGTGATCATTGTTGCTCTCATTGTTTTCGTGTAGTCCCCAAGGATGCGAGAGTGAGTGGAAACTCTGAGGGCTCACTTTTTTCAAATCCCAAACAAACCTCGATATTTATATTCTATCAATATTATATAATATTTGTTGATGTCTAGCTTAATTTTATATAATAATAAGACTAAACCTACTTCATAATAGTTAGGGAATGCCTTCCATTTAAGGTAGGTAAAATGAATTCATACTTTTGTTTTCAAAGAATAAATGATTTAAAAAGTGAACAAACATAAAAATGTAGATTGTATGATCCACAATTCCATCTGCAAAATAAAAAATGAAGCAACCCACATAAGAAATAAACATTACAGAAATACAAATGCATAGAGAATGAAATAAAAAAACACCAGAAGTGAGAAGTAAGTGACCATTCCTTGTATTTCATCAAGAAGACACCCTTTTTATCAAACTAGGGAAATTTTGTTTACAGCAACAACAAGAGACTTGTTTCTTTTCTTTTTCACTGATAAGCGTCGTTTCACTTTTTATTAATTAACTATCTGATGGAAATAACGTGAAAATTATTTATTAGGAACCACCTTGCTCATCTAGACTAGAAATGGAAGTTTACAATAGAAACAACTATACGTCCTCATGTTGACTAGTTAAGGAAGATGGGTTCCCTCTCTGGTGGCTGAATTCCTCCCTTTTTATATGTGGAAACGTCCCCAGTTCCTCCAAAAAGTGAGGGAAAGAACGTTGCAATGTTGTTGGAGATATCCACTTGGTCTATGTAGGTGTCTATCCCTTCCGGCCCACAAAGTAGGAAACATATTGCTTCTGGCAAGTGTTGCAAGTATGGGAGTCTAGAATGGTGTCCGCGAAGAGAGGAGGATAAAAATTGGGTATATTTTCCATGGAATGATGTACGATAACAATTTCTTCAAGGAGTGGTGGATCGAACAACTTGAGATTGTTGATGTTGAGCATACACTGGATGTCAATATTTGGTGGCAATTCCATGCAGTAGGCATTCTCGCGAATTCTTTTGAGCCCTATGTATGGACCATAGCACAAAGGGTGGATCTTATGATGTTATCTTTCGAAGTGGTTCTTGTCCAGTAATAGCCACACTCGATCGCTCGACTAAAAAAACAGTGGTGTGCATCGTTTATTATGCATTTTCTTGGTGCGTTCTAGTGCTTCTTGCAATGCCTCTGCTACTTGGGAATGTCTCTATGCAATATTTTGGATGAAACTATGTGATCATTGTTTCTCTGGTTGTTTTCGTGCAATCCCCGGGGATGCAAGAGTGACTGGAAACTCTGAGGGAACACTTTTTTAAAATCCCAAACAAACCTTGAAAGGGGAGAAACCTGCGGAGGAATGGGTGGCCCTATTATAATTTTGTTTAATGGCGTGCATATTAGAGTCCCCCTTCTTATTTTTGACAAAGTAGGTGTAAAGAGAGTGGACTAGAGTACGGTTGATAACCTTTCTTTAGCCATCAATTTGGGGGTGAAATGGGGTGGAGAAACAAAGTTGTAATCTGAGCGAATACCATAGAGTATGCCAAAACGTATTCTCGAAGGAGTCGTTATCTCAAACGATACTATTGGGTAAGTTGAAATGGGGACACACATGAGATAAAAAGGGTTGGTGGTTTTCACAGTGGTTGTAGTTTTATTACAAGGAATGAACATAGCCATCTTACAGAAACCACAAACTACGACCCAAATAACATCATGATTGAGAAATGTGGTAAGCATACCACTCAGAAATTTCATGGAAATGCATTCCCATGAACGAGAAGGAAATAGAACATAGACATATTACATAAACCATAAACTACAACCCAAATAACATCATGATTGAGAAATGTGGTAAGGATACCACTCAGAAATTCCATGGAAATGCATTGCCATGAACGAGAAGGAAATAGGATAGGCTGGTACATACCATGCAAATGATTAGATGGCTTATTTTGTGAACAAAGGGAGAAATAATTAATGACTGTTTCCACTTGTTTGGATAGTGTAGGTAAATATAAATGACATTGGAGATTGAGGATGGTTTTGGATGTGTTGAAATTCCCTCCGCAAGAAGATCCCTGTGCTTCTCGAATTAGAATGAGATGGTCTTTGGTCTACGACACAAATAATTGATTGACTTTGTAGATCCATGCTTCAAGGATGGTGTAGTCCATAAAGGGAGTATGGTTTATGATAGTAGGTTGTTGGAAATCATGCAAGACTTACTCAAAACATTGATTTGTAGCATACATGTCCTTCTGTGTGTCTTAAGTTACAAAATGCACTTCTAAAATGTGTAGAATATGTATTGGGGGATGACATAACAAGTCTGTAATCTTAGTGGAGGACCCCTTATTATATTCAATAACCAGGTGAAACTGTTGATGATGTGTTCTCTACTTTAAAAGGTATTGTTCATGCATATTACTCTAGGATTTGATGACTATCAGTCGATGATGGTCGGTATGTAGGATGGTCACTTTATCGACAATGTAGTTGCACCATTGCTTGAGTACGTGTACCAAGCTATAGAATTCCTTTTCATATGTTTTGTAGTTTACTTTGGCTTCTATAAGAGTCTCGAAGTGATATGCTAGAAGATGACCTCCCTGTTTAAGCACAACCCCAATGGAAAATTGAGAGGCATATCTTTCTATCTCAAAGGGATAATTCACATTCGATAGTCTTAGAACATGGGTTGAACACAATGCTATATTAAATTTCATAGAATGATGCTCAGCCTATGGAGTCCACGTAAAATTTTCTTGATGTGACTGTTGATCCAGAGGTTGAGCCAATTATGAGAAGCTAGAGACAAATTTCCTGTAGAAATTGATTCCTTCCATTAAACTCTTGTGGTCATGCGAGTTGGATGGAATTGGCCATTGTGACAAATCCTGCACCCTTGATGGATCTAGTTTCACACCTTCAGTATCAACTATGAATCCCAAGTACTCAATGGAAGTATGTCCAAAGAAAAACTTATTTTCCTTCACCTGCAACTTATGCTCGCACAACAATTCAGGCATTATGCGCACATGATGCAAATAGTATTTCTGAGAGTTACCGAATATAAGAATATCACCCAAATAAATAACGATAAAATTACCCAGGTGTGGTATGAATATGTCATAAACGAGGCACATGAATATGGTTGGCGCATTCATCAACCCGAATGGCATCACCATCCAATTGAAAAACCCAAATTTGGTCTTAAATGTTGTCTTCCATGGGTCTATTGTCTGCATGCTTACTTGATGATACCAAGTTTCCAAGTCCATCTTATTGAAGAACCAATCCCCTTGTAGGTGGTCCAACAAATCCTCGATATAGGGAAGGGGATATTGGTTTTTAACAATGGGTTTACTTAGGGCATGATATTCAATAAAGAGGTGCCACTCAAAAGTTTCTTTCTTGGGGATAGTAAAGGCAGGTGACACACAAAGTGACAATGAAGGCTTGATGTGTTCGGATTCCATAAGTTGGCCAATTTTGCATTCAATTTTAGAACATTCTCGAGGCGCGTGGTGGTATGAAGGTGCATTGGGTAAGGATGTGCCTCGTATGAGGTCAATTGAATTATCAATAGAGAGATATAGGGGTAATTCTATGGGATTTTTTAATACATCGAAAAATTCATCGAGCAAGAGGATCACGTCTGGAGTTGTAGGAGTGGAAAAATGATCAAGTTTAACAGGGTGCACTAAGCACAAGGAGACACATTTATTGATACTCATCTGCTTAATTGTTTCTTTGTTGGTAAGTGACGAAGTGGGATTAGGAGGATATGATGTGAGAACAAATGTATTCTTGTCTAGTTGCAAATGATATTGGTGGGATTTGGCATGGTATACAGTGTATCCATCTTGTTGGTAAGGGAGGTCAAGTAATAATTCTACACAATCCAAAAGGGATACATCACATGTGATTGTATCCTGAAATGGACCAATGGTGAAGGTGACCGCACAACACCTAGAGATTGTGAGAGGAGGGCTTCCCTTTTGTAGAGAACCATGTTGGTATGGGTTTGGATGCGAAGTAGTGGGTAGTTGGAGGCATTGTACCAAGTCCTGTGAAACAACATTCTTTTAGCCTCCATTGTTCGTAATGAGGGTGGCCAATTCATGTTTGATCTAGCAATTATGGGTGAAGAGAGGAATACTAAATGTTCCTAGTTCATTGGTAGTCATTAAAATGAGGGATGGATCTTCTTCAGTAGGGTTATTAAGGGAAACCACTTTAGGATTTGTAGGGGCATTGGTCGGAGCAATACTGACAAAAAATGTTTTGTTAATGCACATATTCTTAAGTGTATGACTATTGGACGAAGAGTGCAGATTAGTCTTATGGAAAGAACAAAAGTGTGCATTTTGGGATAAGGTGGGGAAGGAATGTCAGCTAAGTGATGGGAGAGTAGTATAATTACCATGATTGGATGGACCGGGTCCATCTTAAGGAGAACAGAGTCGAGGTACCACATTACGTACCATTGCCAAGGGACGAAGAAAAGCCCTGTCCAAGGAAGGACTGTAAAATATATCTACTTCATGAAATATGCTTAGCAATAATCTAGAATTGAACCTGAAAATAAATACCTCTTCCATATCGTTGATATGGAGTTGGATGCACATTTTGTAGAAGATGTCAATGTATCCCTGGACAAACTGATTGGAAAGTTGTCGGAGCTCCAACCATCTGGCAAGGAGGTTCTTGAGATAGCTTGGTGGGTAGAATCTCTATTTTAAAGGATGGAATATTCCATCCGACATCGTAATGTGTGGTGTATGTGTGTCTATTAGCTCATCTTTTTCCATTACCCAAGAATAATTCTCTAGCTGAGTGTCCCACCATGTCTGTGCAATTCCCTCGAGTTGCAGACTAGTGATCTAAAGATTCATTTCTTATGTCATCTCAGGACATGTGCGAAAGTATGTGGAAATAATGTGAAGTGGAGAATCAAAATTATCTCTATTCATTTTTCCCACAAACTTTAGTAAGTAGAAGTGCGTATCGAGTTTCATGGGTGTTGGAGCTTTGCACTGCTATAGACAGAGTAGCTCCTAGCCATTCATCGCTAAATCCCAAATTGGAGTTGTGGAAGTGGATGCAAAATCTTATGTAGATGAATCTCTGCATGTCAACATGATTTTCACTCACCACGAATGTTGATCTATCACTAGATGTTGTGTTCATAATCATTTAACTCTTGAGTGCACTAAGAAGGCACATGGTACCCTGAAGAGGGCGTGTGGAGAATGGTTAAAGATGAACATGTTGGAGGCTCTCAGGAGGGCACACTGGAAGTCCTAAGAAAAAAAAAATGTTGGAAGGCCTCTCTTATGAATTCTGTGGCTGAGGAGAAGCTAGCTTGGACCCAAGCTATGATACAAATTGATCTATGATTCTATTTGCAAATTAGAAATGCAACAACCGAATATACTGGCACACAAGAAATAAACATTGCAAAAATAAAAATGTGTAGAGAATGAAACAAAAATACACTCGAAGTGAGAAGTGGCCATTCCTTGTATTTAAACATTAAGACTCCCTTTTTATCAAACTGGGTGAATTTTTATTTACCACAACAACAAGAGACTTGTTGCTTTGATTTCTGACTCACAAGCATTGTTTCAATTTTTATTAATTAACTTCCTTACACAAATAACATGGTAATTATTTATTAGGATCCTCCCTGATCGGTTGGAATCATGAGGGAAATTTACAATAGAAGCAACTACATATCCTCATGCTAACTCGCAAAGGTAGATGGGAACCCTCTCTGGTTTCCCATTGTAGCTTTTTTTTTTTCATTTGCTTTTTAAAAGGTTGAGTTATTTTTATGCTAAGTTATTTTATATTGTGCCATTTGTTTTCTTCTAATAATTTTCTCATATCTTATGATATTTCTTATTTATTGGTTCTTTATGAACAAAAGTTGTCTCGTTGCAAGGATATTTTTTAATTAATTTGTAAGGCTACTTTTCAATTAATTTTTATCACCTTCGAATATTTTTTTTTGTAGTGCAATCATCCATAATTAAAATTGACAATCACCTGTCAAACATATCTAGTTCACAAAATATGATTAGCAATAATCCATAATTAAACTTGAAAATCAATACCTCTTCTAGACCGGTGATGTGGATTTGGATGCACATTTTGCAAAAGATGTCAATGTATCCCTGGATAGACTGATTGGAAATTTGTCAAACCTACAACCACCTGGCGAGGAGGTTATGGTGATATCCCGGTGGGTAGAAGCGCTCTTTGAAAGCATGGAAGAATGCATCCCACATTGTATCATGTGGTGTTTTTGTCTTGACTAGTTTGTCTCTTTCCATCACTTAGGAATAATTCGCCAGTTGAGTGTCCCACCATGTCTGTCCAATTCCTTTGAGTTGCAGACTGAGTTCCAAACTGGCGATCTAAATATTCATGTATCCTGTCATCTTAGGATGTCTATGAAAGTATGTTGAAAGACTATGAAATGAAGAATCGACATTCTCGTCATTCATTTGTCCCACAAACTTTGGTAATTCGAAATGTGTATCGAATTGCATGGGTGTTGAAACTTAGTGGTGCTGCAGATGGAGTATCTCCTAGAGAGCCATCATTAAATCCTAAATTGGAGTTTTGGCAGTGGATACGAAATCTTCTATAGATGGATCTCTTCACATCGGCATGATTTTCATTCACCATGGATGTCGATCTGTCATGGGGTGTTGCATTCAAAATCACTGAACTCCTGAGCGAACAGAGAAGGCACCTGGTACCATGAAGAGGGCATGTGGAGAATGGTGAAAGATGAACATGTTGGAGGATCTCAGGAGAGTGCATTGGAAGTCTTGAGAAAAAAAAAATTGTTGGATGGCCTCCTTAATGAATTCCATGACTGAGTAGAAACTAGCTTAGATCCGAGCTATGATAGAATTTGATCTTCGATTCTATCTACAAAATTAAAAATGAAACAACTGAATATACTCACACACAAGAAATAAACACTGCAAAAATACAAATATGTAGAGAATGAAAGAGAAATAAACTGGGAGTGAGAAATGGCCATTCCTTGTATTTCAACATGAAGACACCCTTTTTATCATACTGGGTGAATTTTTGTTTACAACAATAACAAGAGACTTTTTGCTTTTATTTACTACTCACAAGCATTGTTTCAATTTTTATTAATTAATTTCCTTATGGAAATAACATGGTAATTATTTATTAGGAACCTCCTTGATGAGTTGGAATGGCGAGGACAATTTACAATAAAAACAACTATGCGTCCTCATGTTGAATTACATGTTGAAATAATGCTTACAATAAAATTAGTTTGGATTTGAGCTTTTTAAGTAAATATTATCTCAACTATCTAGATTGTGTAGTTAATATAGCTATCTATATTAAGCTACTTGTAATTGTATTTATATTATGATTATACCTAATACAAAATAGTTTTTGTGTGTATCTTAATTTTCAAGTATCAGATTCAAGTATGGCTTAACTCCCTCACGGGAGGGCTAGGAAGATGTGAGAGCCATGGTTAACATAGGAGAGTGGATCGCATTGTTTTGTTTTGTTGGAGTGTTGAATTATTTTTTAGTTTATGCATGTGAGTATTTGTGTGTGAAGGCGAATACGAGAGGAGACTCCGCTGAGGCCCTATCGAATATTTCTTTCTGGCGCATTTTTTTTTATTCTCATAACCCATCATCGGTCCACAGTCCATCCCGATTTCATTTGGATTATTATCTCGGTGTGGAATCTCTCTCGGTTTTGTGGAATTCCCCAGGAATACTGAATATGATTGTTTGTTCAACCTTCTCTTGATTGGATATTCGAATTCATTTGAAATTAAGGCACTGGATTATGAGAACACAAATTCATGCGATTGTTGTTGTTTGGGATGGAATCATTCTCATTTTTTATTCTCTGCAAAGGGTTTTTTCCAGGAGAACCTGCTCCACGTCATTATGGGGTTATGATGTATTTGTCCCAGGTTCAATGAGTTATAACTTCTTAAAATATCCCACGAACTCATGTGAAGTAATTGTGCCCTTTGCATTGGAGCTTGTGAGTCTGTTATGTAGAGACTGTCACCCGCACTAGTCGTCATTCTGCAACAAGGAGCTGCAATTTGGTAGCCACCGATTTGCAGTGAGGAGATATGACATATTGTATGCTCTAGCGCTGGAATTTGTTACTCACTTCCAGGATGTGCAAAGAGAAGGCTTCCTGCAATCTTTGTCTGAGTAAAAACGTTGTATAAGATGTGACAATGCTCCTACTGCAACACAAGTCTTTTGTTTTATTTATAAGTATACATATTTGTAGTGTGATGTGTTTAAAGTAGGTTTGTAAAATTTATATGAAGCATAACCAATTAAGAACATAGTAATGTAATTTGAATTAGTAGTTATTAAAGTTTTTTGGTTCAGTGAGAACGTATTCTTAATTCGATTATATCTACATTCTATTATATGTTGGTAGATCTTGCTGTGCTTCGGACTTCAAAATCGTCAGTTACATGTTATCCTTGTGTATACTATTGTAGATTGGGAATTCCATAAATGGTAGTGATCCATATGATAATTCATTATGGAGATTGTCAGGGCAAGAAGTGTCAATTCTACAAATTCGTCAATGTTGGTAAGAAGGGGTGTTATCTTAAATGAGTAAGGAAGCCAAATATTTCAGAGTGGATAGGAGTCTCGATGTAGACTATATCAATAAAAATATAGCTATGTTGAAATTTGAGTATTGTAATTATGATATAATATTCATAATATAAGCATTATGGGAGGGTGTTGGAATAATACGTACAATAAAATTGGTTTGGATTTGAGTTTGTTAAAGAGATATTATCTCAACTATCTAAATTAAGTAGTTAAGATAACTATATATCTTAAACTAATTGTAATTGTATTTATATTATGATTATACTTAATACAAAAAAGTTTTTATGTGTATCCTGATTTACATTTGGCAAAGGTAAATGAAAACCCTCTCTAGTTTCCCATTGTAGTTTCTAATAAATATATAATTATCATTCATTCATTAACTTCCCATTATAGTTTCTAATAAATATATAATTATCATTCATTAATTAACTTTTTAAATTTTATCATGATAATTTTTTTCATAAGTTGAGTTATCTTTCTGTTAAGTTATTTTCTATTTTACCATTTGTTTTCTTCTAAGAAGTTTCTCATATCTTATGCTATATCTTATTTATTGATTCTTTATGGACGAAAGTTATTTCTTTGTAAGGCTATTTTTAATTAATTTGTACAGTTATTTTTTAATTAATTTTTATCACTTTATTTTTTTTTGTAGTGCACTGCTTTTAAAGACTTTATTTTAATTTTATTTTTTCAAAATTAAAAGTTCAATTTTGGGATATTTTGACAGAGGTGAGGTGAGACAACAAGCTGGCATCCAAACTAATTCGGGATTTGGGAAAAACTAGTTTTGTTAGTCAAAATCAACAAGGGGCTACTTTGTGCAGACCGGAACAATTCATTGTATGTAAAGGTGAACATGGAAAGCATGGTTATTGGTCGAAAAGTGGATTTAAATGCGTATGAATCTTATGAGACTCTTGATCGAGGTTTGGAGAATATGTTTCGACGAACAACCGAGAGTGACTACCTTTTAATGTGATTTTTTTTGGTTTATAGCTTCCTTTCATATAAGAGTGTAGGCTCAATTATCATGATTTTCAGATCACCACTATCCATAAGTCCCTAGAATTACCATACTTCTTCCTGATTTGAATTCTAGTAAAAGTAAAATACTTTTATATTTGAGACCATTAACATTTACATAATTATATTATTAAATTTTGATTTTTATTAATTTTAAGAAAAAAATATAATTTGTGGTTGAAATCGAACTTTATATTTTACTATAATTTTAACTTATTTTATTATATTATTATATTAATCAACTTTATTTATTACTAGGTTTTTAATAAAAAATATTTTATTTTCTTTTTTAGATACAAAATTCATATATAATTATATTAAAATTTTAAAAATTAAAATAAATTCATATGTAATTATATTAAATTTTTAAAAATTAAAATGATTCCTCTATTATTAATAAATATTATTTAATTTGTGGTTGAATTCAAAATTTATACTTTACTAAAATTTTAACTTAACTTATTTTTTTTATATTATTATATTAGCTAATTTTATTTATTACTAGTCTTTTTAATAAGAAATATTTTACTTTCTCTCTTTAATACAAAATTTGTATTTAATTATTTTTAAATTAAAAAAATTAAAAAGACTTTTGTATTATTATTAGTAAATGTTATTTATTTTAAAATTTTATAAAAAATATTAAATTTTTTATTAGTATTCTTTTAAATATTAATAAAAGTTTGAAATTAGGTATGTTAAGTGAAGACTAGAAGTTATAACATAACTCAACAAATGGTTTTATAAATGAAAATGTAAAAGAAAATTCGAATTTTGATTATTTTTTATAAAAATATAGAAGTGAACTATAAAAAGGAAGAAATCTTTTAAATTGAATTATTTGTTTTTATTAAAATGTTTACATACTAAAAGGGCTGGTAGGACTGGGTGGAGTTATCTACTTCTTAGGAGGACAAATATGAATAACCTTCTCTTGGAGTCTTGAGGTAACAACCAATAATCAAGAAGATAATCAAGAAGAGGTATATGCCCTTTTCAGGGGTCCAAGTTCTCTTAAGAACCAAAAAATAGAAGATCTTTCTATCATAAGAGACTCTTAAGTTATTATTAAGCAAGTCAGGAAATGATCCCTCCCACGAGACATGAAACTCAAAAGAATTATTGTTAAATTCCTTAAAAAAAAAAAAAAAAAAAAAANAAAAAAAAAAAAAAAAAAAAATGAAATCTTTCAAGACTCTCCATTGTTATGATGTACTCCTGATCAACAACTCCGTGGATGATTATCAAGCCAATTTGGTCACTCAAGGACCCTTGGGCACTATTAGAATCAATGGTCAGGTCGTTCATCACTTCATACGATAACATTGCTCATGTATAGGATTATTCCTCTCATTTTGGGTCATTGTTGGGATCGAGTTGCCCATTTATATCAATTCTGTCCCACCCACTCAATCACTAGCTCTAATCTTCATGTGAGCTTGACACGCGACATTCAAGATACATGCATGTCGATTATCATGAACCTGTTCGGTGGTACAATTTCCTCCTAAAAGCATCTCCTAACTTCGATCTTGGGATTTCTTGGGCACATGCGCTCTTTCTTGGATCATCTCTCCTTGTCTGGTTTCCATATTTGCTTGGTTAACATTCTTATGGCTCTTGTACTTCACCGCATATATTGGGTGTCAGCACATCCCAAGCTAGCGACATCCATTTATAGTAATGATGAGTAGTCTCGGCACTGGCCCTTCCACATGTATGAGGTTAAGGTTCGTAAGTTTGATTGGAAGATGGAGTTATATCATCACCATGGGTGGCGTCTATTCACACAAAGTCGAGGAGCCTAAAGGCTGATAGGAAAATGGAAATAAAAACGAATTCAGAGGCTTTCACCTGATCTTCGTGATTTTATCTGATTTGCCTCATTCCTTCGCTCTGCCAGGATATCCTGGGACAAAATTCTTTGCAATCACGTAGAGGGAGGGAAAGAAAATTGGTTCTACGGTGGATCAACGCCCTAGGGTGGCGCGCTGGAGAAGAGAGCTACACGATGAGGAACAAGCGGCCTTGGTAAACCGAGTAAACTCATTGGATATTGTATTGAACAGTGCCTATTCCCAATGGAAAGCTATGATAGAGTTTCTTGTAGAAAAAAGGCAGGGGTTCCAACAACTGCGTGATGAGGTTGAGGAGATCCGCTACGAAGTTGTGGAGCTGCGTTCCACACCAGTCCCTCTAGCCCAGTCAGTCTCAAGCTCGGCCATTTCAGATGTTGCATCTGCTCTGAATCTTCCCATATAGGTACTCGACCTGAATTCTCCCCCAGATGCTTTAGAAGGGGCGCAGGAAAATCATGGTTCTACAAACGATTATGTTTGATGATTTGTTTTAGCATTTTGATACTAGGGATATTTTAGGGGAACTACAACAAAATTCTTAGTAGGTATGTTTTAGACTAGCACAGCCCGGTTGAGAAAGCCGAAAGATATAGGATGAGAAAGTGTGTCTTAATATAAAACGTTTGTGGTGGTAATCTGAAATGTTTGGTTGTATCAAGTTGATAAATGGAACCTATGACAATTACATATCTTTACAGTAATTTTTTAATGTGATTAAATGTTAAAAAGTAAACATGTTAATTGATGGCTTGATAAATGCAAGAAAGTTATGAACTATAAATGTGACCCATTAATTTTGGAGGACGACTAAGAATATACCAACATCTTCAATGCATAGCTTGTATGCCTTTAGATATAATTAGAATATGAAAACTTAGCAATACCTCTTGTAAATGGTATTAGGTTGCATCATATTTTTCTACTACAAACATTATTCTGTAAAGACTATATATGGAATTTTACATCAGACTTTTTTGAATAAATTGTTTTCTCAATTTTCTTTTAAAAAAAAAACATAGACACTAACACATGTCTTTATGATGCATCATATTTACATTTTATTTATTTATTTTATTTTATTTTTATTTTTCTCAAGTTTAACCTTATAGAATAAATGCACTATATTGCTTGATTTCACTAAATTTAGGTGAATTAAGGCAATGTGATGATGTTAGTCGATCTTTTTCACGTGAGTTTAAAATTTTTCCAAGTGTCCAATGAAAATAAATGATACATCACATACATAAAAAGCATGTTTTAATTAAAAAAATTATATTTGAAATATAACCCGAAGAACAAGTTAAAAGGGAGTTTATTTTTTTATAAGTGATAAATGCAAAGTGAAATCTATCCTTGACAAGTTTAACAATTTAGTAGAGTTTGCACCTTCTTTTTCCTCTAACAATTTCGTCACTTCCTTTTTATGGTTCTTTCAAATTCCCTCTTTAATCCTAAGGATATAAGTAAAAATCATTGTTTTAAACGTAAAATAGTGAGTTAAATTTAATAACAAAGGAGGGAACTTATATTAATTGATGTAAACAATGTAATGTAATAATTGATGTAAACAATGTAATGGTTGAGAATATCTTAGATTATATGGATCCATTTCAACTTCGTAGATGGGTTTATAGAAATTTCATTGTTAGGAGTTCTCCTTTTCTAATCCAACACCAACATGTTACAAGGGAATCACAATGAACCTTGAAATATTCAAAATAATTTCAATTTGACATATATGAGATGCAGTGCATTGTTTAGAAGCATGTATTGTGGTATTAAGTGCTTAATTTCATAAGCTCCTAATTTGGATAGGACTTTTTCTTTTATCCTACATGTACTCTTTCCATTAGATAGGGGTGTGGTATATTTATGATCATCAAAACTTAATATCAAGGTTCAAGAAATGGGCTATAGAAATGACTGCAAATGTGAAATTTCTGAATTTGCAATAAAAGTCATAATAAGGAAATTTATACATTGTGGACTTGAAATCAGGAATATTAAAAAAAGTGGGCTAGATAAGGGGCTAAGAACCTCAAACAGAAAAAAATAGTGAACATGCTCCCTAATTAGTTCCCCAATAGGTTTAACACAACTAAAATGGTGACCAAACACTGAAATTGGAAGGAGGTAGGAAGTAAAGGACCCTACCTATGCATTAGACATTCCTAAGAGGTCATGCGTACAAACTAAGGTAATGAGACTCAAAGAAGGTGATCTAGGATAAAAGGATGGTAGAGATAAATCAGTGCAAACATTGGGAAGGTCATACATGGATACAATAGAGAAGTAAGCCAGACCACAACACCTCTATTGGATAAGTGTATTTGAGTACTAAAATGTGGAATTGATATGCTACACTCCTTAAGTCCAAAATTTAAATACATCACCATATTTAGTAAGGTATACCATTTGAAGTTCTCCTAAAAACTTAGAGTCTTTACATGGCCAGTTTTATATAACAAGATTCCATCTAAACCTTGATTGGAAAAACAAGATGCAAAACCAATGGGATGGAGAGTTATAACACCAATGCTCATACCATAATGCCTCCTTCATGTCTCTGATGTTGAATTTATAAAAGAGTATATGAGGGTTGGTGTTGTATAAATGGGGGATGCCTTAATATGTCCCTCATCACTTTGATGTGGGAGTTATTGAAGGGCACATGAGAGATGGTGTTGTATAAATGGGGGATGGTCTACTCCCTTCTTCCATGATGTTTATGTTTTTAATGGAAAAAAACTCTTGAATTAATACAAGCCTAGGTGATCCGAAAAACCCTTAGATGTTGTTTATTTTAAATACACATAAACACCTACTTGATCTTCGAAATAATAATGATTGCTTGAATGATTGTAAAATTACATGTGAAATACTTATCTAACCATATACACTTTAATAATAAATAACTTGTAAATAACTAATCATGAAATGAACAAATATAATAAAATCACATACATAAGTTAGATAACTTAGTTCACCCAATTTGGGCTACCTCTTTGAGTCTACTTCCAATAGAGACCTTCTTTATTAATGCTCAATGATTTTGTTTGACAATGACATTTTTACAAGTTGCTCAAATGAAGAAACATAGTGCATCATTAGATTCCTTGCGAAAAATCTTGAAAAATGAGTGTAAAGTTCTCGAAATTTCGTTAAGGGACCTTTCAACATGCTTTACAGTGTATATCAAAGTCTATGTACCCTTGGCAATGCACTTTGAAACAATCTCTGCATAATTTAATATACTCTAGCCTTGGTCTGCCCGCCCATTAAATAGGGCGTGGACCCTAATCTATTGTCTGAACTTTGGGGTAGGCATTACATATAATTTTTGTAGGTTTGTTTTAACAAACTGCATGCCTGGTTTGCTGGTTAAATCATTATATATATATGGAAAGTCAGGGGTTCGAGCTCCATCGACCGCCATATATTTCATCATTTTGTTGGAATATTCATTGGTTGTTTAATATATGGTTACAACCATATATAATATGGTTACTTGATTATGAATTTAGTTAGCCCCTGCACGAGCTATGGAATTGGTCACATGGATAGTATATAAACCAAGGGGTTGGGGGCTATCTCTCGACCCCTTTTTCCCCTAAAATGAAACTTTATACAAATTCAAATATTATTTCAAACATATTATGGTAAAAATTAAATGAATAGCGTATTGGTAGTCGAGGCTTGTATAAGGCTTTGGAAGGTCACGGGTTCGACCCCCATCAACTCCCATAGTATTTTGATAAACCATAACCAATATAGGCCAATGGGAGGTTTCTACATGTTGACCTCTCATTGGTTATCCCTTGCCACTTATCAACATATGATTCATCCATATGGAGTGAATGGATTTCCTAGTCATCTTCCTACCAATGTGCCACATCACATGTACCATCATGTGTCACATGTCACCCTCATAGTGGTGACATGTGTCACCCTTTTGAATTTTTCCTGCTTTGACTGGAACTTTGACCACTCATACATTTTGAATATGAACTATGTTTGACACGATTTTTGCGCCACTAGAAAGTTATTGTCGAGCTTTATGCATTGATGGAGTTTTCGAGAGAATTTCATACATTTGTAGTTTGAGCATTTTTGAACCATTATGGACCTCCGTGGACATTCCACATCCTCCTCTACCTCTGTGAGCATTCCTGGATCCTCCTGGATCACCAGGAACAATTGATGAGATAGGTAATTATACCGCCAACACTCATATGCTAATGTTTCCCTTGTTAGCCTAAAGTTGGAGTTATTGAAGGGTACAATGGCTAAATTGTGGGAAGAATGTGGGTTCAATTGGCAATGGGTGTTAGGAATATTTATAGATATCTATATAGATCAACATTCTACATGTGATCTTGAGTGTTTGGAAGGGAATTTCCCATTGTCATTTTTGGAGAATTTTATGTATTGTGCAAATTTGGGTTCCACTTTTCGGATTTTGGTACAGAGTTTTATATTCTGATATGGTGAGATCGGAAGAGCCCGAGATCTACACTCTTTCCCTACACGACGCTCTTCCGATCTCACTTTCCCATTGTCATTTTTGGAGAATTTTATGTATTGTGCAAATTTGGGTTCCACTTTTCGGATTTTGGTACAGAGTTTTATATTCTGATATGAGAATAGGAAGCATTCAAAGTCGGGGTTCACTAGTCTAAGGTATGCTTGGAGGATTTGGTATTCTTCGATGAAAATTTGGACTATCCTATGCAAATAGTTATGACAGTTGTGTTTTTGGTTATATCTATGGTACTACATATGGTTTTGCATTTGATTCTAGGTGTGGTTCTATGTCTAGTTCTAGTTTCACCAATTTAGATGATGATGCACTACCATTGTTTAAGTGGTTTTTTGGTGCTATGAAAGCTTGAGGATCTATGGATGTGTTTGAAGAGGTGAATCCATGATACTACAAAAGCCCATTCTATCATAATAAATTGTATGGGTATATGAAATAAGTGGAATTGTGAGTTCTCGAGTCATATAAAATTGTATAAGGGTGCATGAAATGAGCGTACATTGCAATATACCAACCACTTTCTAGAAATTATTTAATGGAAAGTGGAAGTAGATACATTCATAAGAATCCATCAAAGAAAGCATGAATAATTGAGTGTCTAAGTAACATTGTTATAGTAAATGAGAAGAAGAATTTCCACTCGTCTCTAAATTCCTTCTAAATTCATTTCCCCTTCTCCGCCTATGGATCCAATATAGTCTTATATGTTTTCTCTTGATGGTTACACACTTCAAGGGTCCTCATGTCTTGGAATTGCAACATGTCACAATACATTCCCACTCTCTTAACAACCTTTAGAATGATGAGCACATGAATACATATGAAGTGGAGCAATAGGATGACATGATTTAAGTGGTCCATCATGGACTAGGTTTTGTTAGTAAGGTATAAAATGTTTTTATGGAACTGTCTAATTATGGATAGTTAATCCCTGACCTGCATTTTTATTAAGCAAGGAAGCTACATTCGATCCACTATGTATAAAAATCACTATAACAGTGATAAATTTCAAGGAAACCGGGTATATGTGGGTAAAAGGGGATAAAATAAAGGAAAATGTGTTTATTGTGAGCCACAAAGGGCTTAAAACACACACAAGGAAATTTGTGTGCTAGCAAAGGGGCTATACCAGTGACAAAGTTCTAGGACCGAGGGGTAAAATCCTATATTTCATCATACACTACCATATGTTACATGATCAATGGTTATAAAAGAAGCACATACCAACTCCCACGATCCATGACTCATGATGCATATCACATTAGAAACATGCCTACGCTTTACGAGAGTTCAATGATGCGATGATTTTTTCCACCATGTTACATGGCCACTTTATATTGGCTTCACATCACTTTGGGACTTGGGAAAACCATTATCCCAAGCATGCGATACCACCTATGGTATCCCATAAAATGTCTAATTTTATAGTAACCCAAGGCTTAGTTGTATGATGACAGGGGGGTAAAGAACAATGATGCAACTTACACCTAGGATATATGTGGATGGTTACATATATGAAAGCTATGCACAACCATTATTTACCACGCATGCCCTCAGCGATGAATCATGTTGAGTAAGAGATGCATTTATCAACCACAAACAACCTTGCTCTAACAGAGGTTCCACATAGGAAATCACATAGTCCAACACCTACCTGGCATGTGCAAGTTGTACCTTCCTAACATAATCAATGATTTCATCCAAATATTGGTATGATTTTCAAATCTTATAGTTATTTCCAATATCAAAGTGACTTGTGCCCCCAAATCATATGAGAGGTTAAAAAGGGTTTTAATAGGCAATTACTATAATTTTAATATTATTATGATATGATGTCGAAGTAAACCCTGCAACCTCTACGACTACCTTTACATTCCTCAGACGATTGTTGAACATATTTTTTGGCTGGAGTTATCAATTATCAATTTTCCACCTATCCCTCTTCCAAATTGTTTAGATACCAATCTTACCTAGTACATTTGGTCCTATTCAATAATGTTGCATACTTCCATAAACTGGGAGTGAGGGTAATCGATGACACAACTAGACTTAATATTTTGATTGAGTGGACTGAAGAGATAAGAATGAATGAGAAAAACAAAGGTTTCACTACCTATGTTAACAAATACATTAGTGATTTCTATACTTTGATTCATTGGGTTCACCCTTCAATAATGTTCAATGATTTGAATAAATTTCTCCAAATCCCTAAAGAAACTAGTATAGGGGATTGGTATCTATTTGAAATGTACACATTAATCAATATTTATGATTTTGAGAAAGAACCATATAAATTGCCATCTTTCTTGACTCGAAGGATATTTTCCTTGGAATACATTAGGGAAAGGAAGATATCGTATCATCAACATTTTTTATAGCATAGGAAGGAAGTCACATTCAAGATTCCTAATGAAGTTGGTATATTCTAGGTTAAACTAAGGATTGCACTTAGTTTTGTGGAAGACTTTTTCAGAAATTTGACATTGAGAAGGAAAGAAATTCGGTATATGATCCACAAGGGATCATTACTATGAGGAGATCTACATATCAGCACCGATCAGACCCTATGATTTAAATCACTACAAATGTGGATTCATGGGAGGAAGTAAAGAAAATATTGTTGGCACAAGTGAAAAATTTACCAGTAGATAGATTAGGCACAACAAAATCCTCAGAGGTGTTTCAGAAGTTGGAAGCGCTCTTGGGTAAGACGACTTTCTTATATTTTATTTTTGAAATGTGGACTGATGAAAAAATAAGAAATATGTTTAAGAATGAGGAAGGGGTAGATACATATGATACCCTCACAGACATTTTGGACAAACGAAGAAGTGTACTACAATTAATAAAGGAATCTAGTGAAGAAGGGTTTTCCTCTGCCCCAGTACCTCCACCTTTCACATTAAAATATTTTGCATATGCCCTTTTTTCAGCTAGAGATGCCAGTTCTACTACTGCAGGGGGATCTTCTTAGACTCAACCCACTTTCTTTACTTACTATTCTAGTATGAGGAGAAGTAATGAAGATGTTAGGATAGGATTGTTCCCTCTAGTGAATGTTGAGACACAATTTCTTTTAACCATGGATTATAAGAAGAATACTTTTAAATTGATTTTGTTGGAGGAAAAAGTTCCTAAACCTCATACACCTACTGATGAAACAAAGATCACAGCCATGGGTTATCAAGGTAATGGTTCTAATGCAAGTACTAGTTCTTCAAGTAATATCAATGTAATTCAACAAGAAAAAGAGAGAATTGAACTTTTTCACATAAGGGTTGTTTCAAAGCATACTAAGATAGATACTCTATTTGATATTGGATCTCAAGCAAACCTTATTTATGAAGAAATTGTTAAGAAATTAAAGTTGGAAACAATTCCACATCCTAATCCATACCCTCTTGGTTGGATATGTGATAATGCTAAGTTACAAGTAACAAGAAGGTGTAAACTTAGGTTTTATATCATTGCAAATTTCATTGATGAGGTAGAGCTTGATGTTATTCTGTTGGATATCTGTGGTATTGTGTTGGGAAGCCCGCATTTGTATGATAGGAAAGCTATTTTTCATCGTCATGAGAATAAGTTTCATTTGTTTAACAATGGAGTAGAGTACATTGTTAGAGCCCATACAAAGAAGATGAATTTATCACTTATAAATGTGGGACAAATGAAGAGATTAGTCAATGCTAGTAAGAATTTTGTTCTCTTAATGATCAAACCTAAAGATGATATTGAAAACGAAGCATTTCACGGTTGTGATACAAAGTTGAAATCCGATTTATATGAAGTTGTTACTCAATATGATGAAATTTTTAAAGAACCTAAGGGATTACCTCCGAAAAGGGGAGTCCAACATGAAATTCAATTGTAGCAAGATAGTCCTCTTCCAAACATTGGTATGTATAGAATGCCAGCTATGGAAAATGTTGAGATTAAAAAACAAATTCAAGAGTTGCTCGACAAAGAGGTTATTGTAACAAGCTCATCACCATGTGGACCTCTAATTGTGTTAGTGCCAAAGAAAGATGGTACGTGGCATATGTGTGTTGATTTCAGGGCTTTGAACAAAATTACAGTTAATAATTGTTATCCTCTTCCTAGAATTGATGATTTGCTTGATCAATTAAAAGATTCTAAATATTTTACTAAGTTAGACTTAAGAAGCGGATATCATTAGATCAGAATTGCTGAGGGAGACACATGGAAGATAGCTTTTAAAACTAAGCAAGGTTTGTTTGAGCGGATGGTAATGCATTTTGGACTTTGCAATGCACCTGGTAGTTTCATGAGAGTTATGAATGATGTCTTAAGGCCTTTTCTAGATGATTGTGTAATTGTCTACTTGGATGATATTTTGATCTTTAGTAAATCTCATGAAGAGCATGTTAGACATGTGAAACAAGTTTTGGATGTTTTGAGAAAAGAAAAATTGTTTTTGAAGTTGTCCAAATGTGAATTTGGAAAGACTTCACTTATTTACTTAGGACATATTGTTGTTGGAGGTGAATTAAAAATTGATCCCTCCAAGGTCAAAGTCATTTTGGAATGGCCCAAGCCCAACAATGTGACAGAGGTAAGAAGTTTTTTGGGAGTAGCCCAATATTGGAGGAAGTTTATTGTTAACGTTTCTTCCATTGTAGCTCCATTACATGCAGTGACAAGTGTCAAGAAAGTTTTTCAATGGGGAGGCAAGCAATAGAAGGCTTTTGATACTTTGAAAGAAAAGATCAGTTCAGCGCCAGTTCTTGCACTTCCAAA
>CBVK0100043410.1:20644-35512 GCA_900067695.1 Picea abies | reverse complement strand
CGGCATTCCTGCTGAACCGCTCTTCCGATCTCACTCATAAAATAAATCTTATGTTTTTTTTTAAGAAACCATCGTTCCTCTGCTAAATCTATAAATCATCGCTCATGCAACACCATGAAAAAGCAGCAGTGGCACTTTTTATATATATTCTAGTTCTATAAGTAAATTTCTCATTTTGAAATAGTGTAACTTTTTAAATAACTTTTAAGTCTATTAGGTATATACGCATTTCATTTACAAGTAGTGTCGGATTCTTTGACGGGCTTTCTTTGACGGGCTTGCAACATAAACTACTTTTATAAAGGTCTATAGTGATTTCCAAAGTCATTGTTTGAGTTATTTTAATTTTGAATTTATTATGTAAATTTTATCTACAAAAGATTTTCTTTTGTTTTCATATAATATGATTAAGGAATTCGTTGACTACGAAATTAACAAATGATAATATTCTTCTAAATCATTATAAGTAAATTATTAAACATGTAGAAGGTAGGTTATATTGTAATCACTTCGTAGTCAAAATACTTCTTTGACTTTTAAATAGTTGCTGTGAATTAAATTGAGTTTATAAAGTTAAACTTTAAAATAACAAGAAAATTATTTTTTAATTATTTAAAAAAAATAATTATATATTATTTCATTTGTTAAACGTGTGACAATACTAATTTGCATCTTATCTCTCTCAAAGCGAGATAAAATAAATAAATAAATAATAAATAAAATCTATCTGCCATGTAATCTCTCCTACTTTGTGTATTATTATGATTTATGTGTACTACCCTGTAACAGACGATAAAACTAGCACAGCCACTCAAAACCGTGGTTGATGAACGCTGAAAGGCGTGGATAGAAAATGAAACGTACAATGAGAAAATGAAATGCACAACCAAAAAATGAGCGTCTATAGCGAGCACAACCAACGTGCTAAATCCAAAGTTTAATCATTTAAACTTGGCAATCATATAGTGTTACAGTAATTTCTTAATATGATTAGGTAAATGTTAAAAGGTAAACAGGTTAACAGATGCATTAAAAAATACAAAAAAGTTATGAAGAGGAAATCACATTCATTGATTTGGGAGGACGACTAAGAATATACCAGCATCTTCACTTGTTAGGCATCAAATTATAATTTTAGATTAAAAGGTGATTAATTATACTCATTATCAATAGATGTACACCTTTTAAACATAATTAAAAATTAAAAAATAAAAAACATATTTTACACAAGTAATATGTACTACACTCTGTACATTGTTATCTTCAAATACCTATTTCTCTACCAAATTTCATCTAATCACGTACATGGTTAAATGCTCAAATACATGGGTGTTTAATGTATTTTCGATGGTATCGGGCCAAGAGCTAAGGATTCATTGCATGGAACCAATGAATTCTTAATAGGTGTGTTTCATGGCTATAGGGAATTCTTGTTTTTCATGATTTTTTTGATTTATGATTCGAAATGCTAAGGCGGAAATTGGCTATGTCAAATTGCGAAAGACTTCATTCACCTAGCCAATTTGGTTTGTTGATGACTCCACATCTACAGAGGTTTGAGCTCATGTTTTTTTTTTTCTAGGACATGGGTTCTGTATAGAACAATCCAAAGTTCAATCCTACATGGTCTTTACATTATTTTTTTGGTATGAAGTTCTACATTCAAAGGAGAGAGTAAATTTAAAGTCACAAAATTTTTGAGTTATTAATGTAAATTTATTTGGGTAGTATGATCATGTACTAAAATATCCCCTTTCCTTTTGTCCTCATCTTTTTAGGCATTTTTTTCGTAGTTTTTGAAATTCAAGTTTATGCTTTTGTTAAATGACCTTTTAACCTTGTAGATTTTCGTCCTTTTTTCTTATTGCTGAGTTTTTTTAAGTCAGTTGGGCGTAGATTAGGGATTATATTATTATTGTTTTAACGTCAAAGAAATAGAATCTCTCTGTGATATATTTATCTCAACTTGTTGATGGAAGTCCCAAAAACGTGTGTATCTCATTTTTAATTCCTTTGTATCAAAAACCTGAAAATATATATTTAATAGATTTTAATTTTAGTTGAAACTATATAATAATAAAACTATTTATAAACATGGCTATAATTTCATCTCAAAACTATGCTCCAACCTACTATCTAGATATGGACTACTACGATTTTCAACTTGGTGTGCAAGATCTACCTATAATACTTTTTTATTGTTTGAAAATCTCTACAATTTTTCTAAGGCCTAGAATTGTATCTATGAGATAATGTTTATAATGAAAAATTGGAAAACCAAAGTAATCCACTTTCCTAAATCTTTAAAATTTCTTCATAGTTTTCTAATCACTCAAAGACTTTACTAGACTTTTACCACTAAACTACATAGAAGTATTATTTTAAAAATTTATCAAGAGAGCTGTTATCTTAAAACATTCTCAAATCTTTCCAAGACAAGGATAAAATAATTAGAGAGGCTCCATCTACAATACAATGGAAAATACACGTTGAATTAACTTTAAACATTATTTGGAAAGGTGCAAAAGAAGGAAGGAGAGGCCCAACAAGATTATTCCAACCAAAAGAAACCATCCTCGGACTTGGGGGGAGCATACTTGAAGAGAGTGGAATTCCCCCTTGTTTAGAATGTACTAAACTGGAAATGCCAAAGACATAGTTGAAAGATGCATCACTCCCCAAAAGAAGAGTGGGATCAGTCGAAGACAACCATTTCATCAACCAATGAATGAATAGGTTGTTGGGAAACCGAATATGATGCAGGATTAGAAGGGCCTTCATAAAAGGACCATAATCTTCATACTTATAGAATACCAAGACACAAATGAATAATATGATCTCCCTTGAAAATATTACAAGGAAGCTTGGGCTTACGTCCTATTTGTCTATGTTTTTCAACAGTATCAATGCCCTGTTGACAGGAGTTTATGAAACACCATCAGCGAGAAGGGAAGATCCAGTTCGGGGTTGTCTATTTAACCCAAGCTGTTTGGAATAATCTACCTTGACGGGTTTTATGGCTCCGTTAGCCAATGAAGATACTTAAAATAACAAAAAGAGGTAAAACTACCAAACTATATAATCCTATCAGTTAACACACACATATATAATTACTTAGCTTATAGTCGTATTATATACAATAGGTATGTACAAATACAAGGTTTAAATAAAGCCTTGTGAAAATGATAATTTTAATTAATGAATCAAAGTTTAAATAAGATGTAAAACTTAAGGAAATCGTTCTATTACTATAAGTAGTAAATAAAAACAAATGAACGAACAATATTGGAAACAATATAACAACAATGAACAAAGCATCAAAGTTTGAATGATTTAATCGTTATTTATTCGTAAAGTAAATTAATCAAATAAAAATAAATCTAACTAACCTGATGTTGATCAGCTGTAAAGAAAAGGTACTAAGCTATATTCGTCTTTCTGCATAATGTAGGCTTGAACTTAACTTGTTGCCAAGCATAAATCTATGGCAAGAAGCAAATAATGATATTTCATTTCGAAAACAATCTATGATAAACAGAAAGACAAATGATTTTTTCTCATGTAACTTTAAGTTATTTAAAAATTGAAGATGAAATTAATTTCAATATCCGACAAATAGTATTGTAAAAAATCCATCATTCGATGCAAACTCAAAATGTATAGATAGATGATTAGTCTCAGAGATTATAATAACTAATAAATAATGGACCATGTGAGAGATAAGCACAAGATGAAAACATCAATGTTGAACAGGCTAAAGCTAATTCATAATAGATATGTTTTTCATGCCCAAGAAATATATGAAGGCCAATAATCACATTGTACAGTCTATATAAGGATTAATGCCAAAAAGTAAACTACATTCCATATATTTCTCAAAATTATAAGTCCATCATCAGGTCCCAAAAGAAATGTCCTTTGTCTCTGCAGAAGCACCAATATTTAAACTAAGATCATGATCTATTTCTCATATCTTATAAGATAGAGGCAGATCCATTTTAATAAAGTATTTACTAAAAAGGTAACAAAAAAATAGGTTTGTTGTGGCAACCATTCAAAATAATTACATCATCAAAATATTCTTGAAACTGTTTTTTAAAATGAAAATTACAAACTTGGAGCATCTCCAACTATTTACTCGTTCCTTCAACCTTTGCACATTGATCTACTTCACACCTGAGAAGAAAAACAAAATTTAATTTAGAAAAGCAATCTAATAAACTAATTAAATACAAGTTTCAAAATCTATGATTATGTAGCTAGTCTAATAAAAACAAAATAAAACAATTCCAGTTATCACTAAACAAACCAAACGTAAATTCCAAGAAGAATGTTTACCCATTAAACCTTTGAAAAAGAGACATGAGATAATTTCGAATTGATAACAACGTTGAAATTGGTAGAATTTTTTATAATAATATCCCCTGACCTCCTGAACCTTTTGCTGGCCCTGGGTGAAACCAGTTGGATGCTAGCTCTCAAATCCTCACTTTCCTTTTCCAATGCCAAGTTACAATCCATAACTTGATTTAGTTGAGCCTGCAGATAAGGGATATCCTCGTAATACCTATGGATCCAATTAAAACAATCATCACAATATACATGTTCCAGATTCGGTAGTGGGAGAGTATGATATGAGTTTAATGGTTTATCTTGTGCCATAACCCTTTTCAAATCATATTGGATTCCTAAAAATCCCTCTTTCTCTTTTAGAAATGGAGGCAAGTTAGAAACAAAATCATATTGGGGTGATTCTATTCTAGTGGCATCAGAACTGGTGTCGTCGACAAAGATTGTGTCCACGATATCAACTATGGGGATAGGTTTATCATGGTTCTGGTGTCGATTCCTAGTTATTCTTGAAAGAAGTTTTCCATTCCTTTTATTATTGAAATATAAATCATTAAACCCCTACGTGTTTTTCTTTCTCTGTCTTTTGATTTTAATTTCATTTTCATAAACCGATTTTTGTATAGGATTGGGAACGACATGTACCTTATCTCTTAGACGACTCATAACTTCCTCCAAGGACTTCTTTGGAATGAATTTGTGATTCCTGGAGGTGACCTTGGCTGATTGACAAAAATCAATAAGGGTATTCAAAGGTAATGCAAGGTATTTTGAGGCTTGTATTTCTACTTGAACATTTTACAGAGAGAGGATAGGCAAGGCCCGATAGAATCGTCAACGCACAAAGGTAAAATATTGACCGATTATGGTGGAAATGAAACAAAACCATTCCTAACAAGGAAACTTTTCTAGCTATCTCCTACCTTTAACAAATGGGTATTAACCAAAACCCAAATTAAACCATGGTGGAAAAGACTGGATTTAGAGTTGGTGTTTTGTCTCTGATAGAACTTGGACATCTTTTGTAGACTTTTAAGAAAATAAAATGGCAAGTTTAACTTAAAACCTAGGAATACCATTAATAGGCGCACATGAAATGAAAATACCAGTGCATAACATCCCTCACAGTTGACGAACTTCTTGATTATCAACAAAACACAATGCCAACGAGTTTTGAACAGATGGATGGGTGTACCTTTAACGTTATATCACGACTTTATGGATACCATCATACCATCAATAGATTCCAAGGGATACCTTCTATTTTCAGGTTCTTGAACCAGTGATCTCCTTCCTGTGATAGGCCCATGACCTTTTCTATTGATTCTTCATTAACTTGTACTTGTAGGTCACCTAATTTAGCTCTAGTATCGTCAAAGGTCTTGGCAAAAGCTTGGGCGAATTCCAGATTAAAACCCTCAAATGTCTATACAAATTTAACCCATCTGAAGACGACGAGGTCATATATAGTATCATCATGAGAGACAAGATCCTGTGAGCCATTCATCTCTACTCGAACTAGAGGAGCCATAAGCTTGATTACGATATACCAGAAGGTGCAAAATGGAGGAGTCTGTGTTCAATCCAACCCAAAACAAATGATATGTTTTTCATAGTCAAAGGTGGCCCGAAAACTACGATCTCGAGAGGATTCTACCATGAATCCCACTCTTACTATTAATTAAACCCCGAACCATATGAAAAATACACTCAAAAACCACCTCGCCTGCTAAGAACCTAATCCCTGATTACGAAGCACCATCAAATGACAAAATGAATTCAAGTTTAGGTGAACAGGATAGAGATGTAATGGTCTTAGAGCATGACCATTATCCAAGTAATACAAATATTAGACCGTGACACAACAAATAAAGGTGGCATTTGGATCATATGTTTATATCATAGTTTTAGAACCAAAATCACAAAGGGGTAAAACAACAACATAGAATTATTGAAAATCGATCATGGCATAACATGAATCAAATGCGACTAGGTTCTATCCTAATGCTATATAAATTTTTCTCATAACCATATGTTCATCAAACTTATAATTTTTGAGATTATAGGTGTTTCAAAGGCTTGTTTAGTTTTATAAGGAGAGAAACCTTTAGATTTTATCAAAAGTGTTTATACAAAACGATTTCAATTTCATGCTTGACAGTCATGAAATTTAAATAGGTAAATGAGAAGTTTATTGAAAAAATAAAACTCAAAAATAGAAAATGATCAATCAAGCAATGCTTCAAAAATCATAATCAAACTCTTCGCAGACAAAAGAGGCAGCTAATAAAATTTATTTTGCCAAGTTTGTGTTTCAAATATCGATGAAGTGATATGAATTGTTGGCTGCCAATAATGGCGAATCACTGGGCGAAGGAATTATCTCTGCATCATCAAAACTTTATATCAGGGAAAAGAAAGATTCAAAAATCACTAAAGACAACATTGAAACAGATTAAGAGTATTTAAATTAACTCAGAAAATCAATACAATCATACTCACAAAGAATGCTCTGGCAGATGACTGTAATCTGAAAGTTGGTTTTGATCAAAAAAGGCGACGATATTTATAAAAGTAACTTTAATACGACAGGGCCACTACTGCTAGCAGGCATTCATAGCCTCGACAGGGATGTCATTTAACCCACTCAAGTACTTTAGTCCCATCCAAAATTCGGTTATCCATGATATGAATATTTTTGATATATGATCAATTTAAAAACATACCTGACAGATCTTGGACCCGACATTGCTTCGCTGCCAGTAGGCCTGTTCAGTACCTCGATGAAGTTGTCTTGGTATCATGTGTGCATTTACCCACTGCCAACAGGCCTGTTCAGTAGCCTGACGGGTTTACACACATTTTGCATACGTTAAAGTGTTTCCAACTCTCCTTAGTCATTTTTAAAGATAAAATTTTTAGGTTTCACGATAACAACAGAGTGGGGAGATACTAAATATTTAATATCCAGGCATCCATATGATTGATCATTAATATTTCTTTTTGTT
The DNA here is from genome assembly GCA_900067695.1 of Picea abies. Classification (NCBI taxonomy): domain Eukaryota; kingdom Viridiplantae; phylum Streptophyta; class Pinopsida; order Pinales; family Pinaceae; genus Picea; species Picea abies. The sequence continues at coordinate 28,154 of CBVK0100043410.1, read as the reverse complement.
CTTTAAGAACCGATAGTTTTTATCATGGTTTAAACATTTAAATTTCAATAAAAAAATCATCTCAAGGATGGGGAAGCACTTTGAGTTGATCTCATTAGATCTAGGACGACGTAAAAAGTTTAAATATGATCTTACTTCCCAAGATCTCGACAAAAAATCAGGAACAACGATTTGGTAGAGACTTCTAGAATAATTGTCTTATAGATCACATATCCGAGGTAAAACTTAACATTTAAATGCTTGCACTGTTTCAAATGTTGTTAGTGATAAATATGATTAAAAATATTCCCCTCAATAATGGATTGTGAGTTAGAAAGAACTTTTAAGAAAACAAGGAAAACAACAAAATAAAATAATCAATCATCAAGAAATAAAAAAAAAATTAAAAAAAATCTAGGGATATTTACAGGGGACAGGTTTGATTATGCTCAGGTGAAGTATTTCTTGAGAGTCTAGACATTCACTAGAAAAGTGTCTGGCTGTCCCTCCAAGTTTTGTAAACGAAAGGAGCTAGGACCCAATTTTTCTACAATGACAAAAGGTCCCAACCACATGTTTTGAAACTTAGTGTTTTCTCCTTTATCCTCATGTGGTTTGATCTCCTTCACACCTGAGAAGAAAAAAAAAATTTAATTTAGAAAAGAAATCTAATAAACTAATTAAAGACAAACTACATAATCTATGATTCTGTAGCTAGTCTAATAAAAACAAAATACAACAATTTCAGTTATCACTAAACAAACCAAACGTAAATTCCAAGAAGAATGTTTACCCATTAAACCTTTGAAAAAGAGACATGAGATAATTCCGAATTGATAAGAACATTGAAATTGGTAGAATTTTTTATAATAATATCCCCCGACCTCTTGAACCTTTTTCTAGCCCTGGGTGAAACCAGTTGGATGCTATCTCTCAAATCCTTGTTTTTCTTTTCCAATGCCAATTTACGAGACATAACTTTATTTAGTTGAGCCTGTAGATAAGGTATATCTTAGTAATACCTATGGATCCAATTAAAATAATCCTCACAGTAAACATGTTCCAGATTAGGTAGTGGGTGAGTATGATTTGAGTTTAATGGTTTATCCCATGCCATAACCTTTTCCAAATCATATTGGATTCCTAAAAATCCCTCTTTCTATTTTAGAAATGGAGGAAAGTTCAAAACAAAATCATATTGGGGTGATTCTATTATAGTGGCATCAGAACTGGCGTCATCGACAAAGATTCTTGTGGGGATAGGTTTATCATGGTTCTGGTGTCAATTCCTAGTCATTCTTGAAAGAAGTCTGCCATTCCTTTTATTCTTGAAATCTAAATCATTAAAGCCATGTGTGTTTTGCTTGCTCTATCTTTTGATTTTAATTTCGTTTTCATAAACCGATTTCTGTACAGGATTGGGGACGACATGTACCTTATCTCGTAGATGACTTAGAACTTCTTCCAATTACTTCTTTGGAATGAATTTGTGCTTCCTGGAGGTGACCTTGGTTGATTGACGAGAATCAATAGGGGTATCGGGAAGTAATGTAAGGTCTTTTGAGACTTGTATTTCCACTCGAAAATTTTGTAGAGAGTGGGAGGATAGGAAAGGGCTGATAGACTCATCAACGCATAGAGTTAAACTATTGATTGGTTATGGTGGAAATAAAATAAAACCATTCCTAATAAGGAAAATTTTCTAGCTATCTCCTACCTTTAACAAATGGCCATTAACCAAAACCCGAATTAAACCATGGTGGAAAAGACTGGATTCAGAGTTGGGATTTTGTGTCTGATAGAACCTAGACATGTTCTGTAGAATTTTAAGAAAATAAAATGGCAAGTTTAACTTAAAACCTAGGAATACCATTAATAGGCACACGTGAAATGAAAATACTAGTCCATAGCGTCCCTCACAGGTGATGAACTGATTGATTATCAACAACAAACCATGCCAACGAGTTTTGAATAGATGGATGGGTGTACCTTTAACGTTATAGAGCGAATTTCTGGCTACCATCAATAAATTCCAAGGGATACCTTCTATTTTCAGGTTCTTGAACCATCGGTTTCCTTCGCATGACAGGGTGGTGGCCTCTACTATTGATTCTTCATTAACTTGTAACTGTAGGTCACCTATTTTATCTCTAGCAACGTCAAAAGTCTTGGAAAAATCTTGGGTGAGTTCCATACTAAAACCCTCAAATGTCTGTACAAGTTTAACCCATCCAAAGACGATGATATCATATACAACATCATCGTGAGAGAGCAGATCATGTGAGCCATTTTTCTCTACCCTAACTACAGGAGCCATAAGCTTGATTGCAATATACCAGAAGGTGCAGAATGGAGGTTTCTCCATTCAAGCCAGCCTAGAACAAATGATATGTTTTGCATAGTCAAAGGTGGCCCAAAATATACGATATTGGGAGGATGCTACCATGACTCCTAGTCTTACAGTTGATTAAAACCCGAACCAGAGGACAAATACTCTCAAAAACCACCTCTCCTGCTAAGAACCTAATCCTTGATTACGAAGCACCTTTAAATGATGAAATGAATGGAAGTTCAGGTGAACAGGACATAGATGTAATGGTCTCAGAGCACAGCCATTAGCCAGGTAATATAGAGATTAGACCGTGAAATAATAGCTAAAGGTAGCATTTAGATCATATGTTTATGTAGTTTTAGAACCAAAATCGCAAAGGGGTAAAGAAACAACATAGCATTATTGAAAATTGATCAAGGTATAACATGAATCAAACATGACTAGGTTCTATATTAATGCTATAGAAATTTTTCTCATAACCATATGTTCATCAAACTTAAAATTTTTGAGATTATAGGTGTTTCAAAGGCTCGTTTAGTTTTATAAGGAGAGAAACCTTTAGAGTTTATCAAATGCATTTCTACAAAACAATTTCAATTTCATGCTTGAAAATCATGAAATTGAAATGGGTAAACGAGAAGTTTATTGAAACAATAAAACTCAAAACAGAAAATGATCAATCAAGCAATTCTTCAAAAATCATAATCAAACTCTTAGCAGAAAAAAGAGGAAGCTAATAAAATTTATTTTCCAAGTTTGTGTGTCAAAGACCGACGAAGCGATATGAATTGTTGGCTGCCAACATGCCCTCAACATGAATTGAAGTGGTCGATGGGTTGCCCCCAGCATGACTCATAGAGGATGGAAGCAAGTCTCCGACATGACTAGTAGAGGTTGGTGATGTTTGTTCAATATGACTAGCAGTGACTAGACTCATTCCCCCATCATGAATTGTAACAACTGATTTTTCACTCCTAGCATGACTAATAGAGGCTAGTTGTAGATATCCAACATGACTTGCAGAGGTTGGTGACTTTATTGTAGTATGACTTGTAGTGACTAGACTTGCACTACCAACATGACTTGTAGAGGCCAGTTACTTTCCACTAACATGAATAGCAGAGGCTAAAGACATGATGCCAGTATGACTTGCGGTTGGTTGCATGCTCCCAGCATGACTAGAAAAGGTTAATTGCATATCTCTAACATGACTCACACAGGTTGGTGATTTGAAGCTAGTATGACTCACAATGACTAGACTTGTGCTCCCAACATGAATCATAATGTCCAGTTGCTTTCCCCTAGCATGACTATCATAGGTTGGAGACTTGATGCTAGTATGACTTGAAGTGGCTGGACTTGTGCCCCCAACATGACTCATAGAGGTTGGTTTCATTCTCACCATGACTAGTAGAGGTTGGTTGTAGATATCCAACATGACTAGCAGAGGTTAGTGACCTAATTCTAGTATGACTTGTAGTGACTGGAGTTACACTCCCAACATGACTTGCAGAGGTTTTTTTCATGTCTCCAATATCACTAGAAAAGGTTGGTGACTTATTCTTCTTACCCTTAATCTTCCTATCCCTTTTAGACTTATGGTTATTAGCAAACAAACTTTCACCAAAAGAAGGAGAAGGAGGAGAAGTAGACTTCGTGGATGAAGAAGATAAAGGATCCACATATGTTCTATGTCCATGACACAAGGTGCTTATCTAAGAAGCATCAAGAGAATTTAGGACATTCATAGTGGTTAAAAACCAAATTGGTAGTCCTACATTCAACTCATGAATGTTCAAAGCATCCGTCAAGGGGGCACCATTTAATCAATGATCCAAAAGGGGTGGTACATACACAACCTAAGTCTAACTATAAAAATCATCACTCCACTAAAATATCCTAAGAGAAACATCACAAACAAAAAAATTCTTCAAAAACTTCAGCCTAGGTGAATAAGGTCTTGAGTCTAAAGAAATGAAAAAGTGGAAAGGGACCTTCTGGAAACTAGCATGGGTTGATCAAGTTGCAAGACCAATGAAAGAAAGAGTGAGAAGCAGTTACTCCGACCTCCACCTACCATCCCTACCTTGTGAAAGTAATCATTTCTTCACAGGGAAGCCTCCATGGGTACTGATAGTGTGATATAATGTCCGCCTCAGGTACCATAGGAAACCCCCCACTATCACCTCTAAGAAAACTAGGAAAATAAAATAAGAATACCAACTCATAGTCAACATATGGGGGTTACAATGTACATTCAGGATCAAACATATGGGAAAGGTAACAAATCCCAAAGATTTGAAAGAACCACCTCTCAGGGAGGTATGGTCATTGTTGGACAGGCCATTTTGGATACAATTTTAAGGAAAATACTAAGTATGGAGAAAACGTGCAAAACAAGAGGAAAGGGGAGAAACCAGGATCAAAGTGTGTAGTAAAATCACACTTAGCAGAATATCAAGAAGATAAAGAAAATAAAGAATACCAAGAATATAAAGCAAGGAGGAGAAAGCCACCCAATAAAATAATTGTAACCATCTCATGATGAGTTCTCATGGGGATTTGAGCCCTAATTTCCTGTATAAATATGTAATGGGTTGGGAAGATTAGGGGTTGATGATATTATTTTTGTTGTGGTTGGATAGTGTAGAGAATTAACACGAGGAAGCTTGTACTGCAAAGGCTAGGTGGGATGGGTAGATATTATGATGAATCCGTTGTAGAGTAGTGCGCAAGCTTGATATTGTTTCCTAAAGAAGAATAATAAAGAAACAATCAATTGTGGATGTAGACTAGGGTTGGGTGAACCATGTAAACGTCTATGTTGAATGTTTGTTTATGTTCTTATTCATTTCAAATTTGATTATGCATGGTTAAATATAACTCTATTGATGATTTGATGTTGTGCAATTGATTAAATGGTTCAATAACTAAGTGATAAGGTAAATTGCATCACAATTGTATGTATTAATCAATTAAGGATTAAATAGACTCTTAATATTTCACACAATACATATAGTTTGTAATGAGTAAGTTGATCGAATCACATTCTCTCACCACTGTAGAAACTTGGTTATTGTAGTCCCCATAGATACCTTGGGTGAGACATCACCTATCTGCAGGTGATGCGGAAGGGCCAGTGTTTGAAGGTTTTTTTGGTTAATTGACTTGAACCTAGGGTCTTACACCTATGTTTCAACAAATGGTTCCATTGTCGATACCCATAACATGTAGTTGAGGGAATGTTTTGGAGGTTGACTAAGAAAGAAATATCAGAATGGCTAGAAGATAAGGAACAAGAATTCACCAAGAAGGAGAATAGAAACCCTTGGATAAAGGATGAACAATGGATGCAAAGATATGTGTATACCGAGATGCATGAGATATTCTTTGGAAAATTTCTGATTATCTTGACTAAATGGCTAGAAATATTAGTGGAGAATACTAGAAGATACTGATCGACTGCACCAAGGAGTTGTGCTTCTATGTTGGTAAGAAAATTGAATTCTGTAAGTAATAATACTTCCTGTGCAGTTTATTTTTGGATGGATGTTATATTGAGGGGCTATATTACATAATTCATAATCAATTTCACATAGTGGTATAGTGTTGTAGAATGAGATTTATTTAAGGATCCACGCAGAAGATTTATGAATTCATTGGGTACGTGGATAAAGATGTTGTTGTGTGATAAATGAACGATGACAATCAATTATGATAGCTAAAGGACTTCACACACATAAAGGAACTGGGCTTGGCCATGAGATAGTATGAAGGTAGGAGACAAGAAATTAATAAGGAAGGAGAGGATCGAGGATGAAGAAAAACAAAGAAGGAATATCATAAGGAGAATATGAATTTGGGGTATTGTGTAGTGGAATAAGGTACAAGAAGTTGAAGACTGACGCTGAGAAGAGAGAGAAGTGAAATGAGTACCAAGAATCTTAAGCAGATGTCCATATTGTATAAGTATCGTTGTATAGAAGGATAAGAGGAGGATCCTCAGCCAGTCCTATTATAGAAGAACCGATAAGTCCTATTTGGGTTGAATCCCGTGTCAAATACACAACCCTGTGTGCATCACCCAGATCTAAAACCACAATCAAAGGCTTTCAAAATCCCTTGTAGTCAGTGGAGGAAGTCATAATATTAGTAAGCAGAGATTTTGGAAATAATGCATCGAGACAAAGTCAACCAGTATCACCAAGGGGAGGGATGACACACAACAACATGGTAGGAGTGGATAATACACTAAGACTACTTGAGTTTCAAGGAATTGGTTCAAAGGACCCATAACAACATCTCTTTGTATTTCAGACCATTTGGGTTGTGGAGAATTTCCAATACGAGGCTGCGAAGATTGTACAATTGGCAACAACGTTTAGAGGCCATGCACTAGTATGGTACATGAAGCTTGTAATACTCCGGTTTTGAGTCTCCATATTAAATAATGTATTTTTTTCATTTGATGAAAAGACAAAGCACCCAAACAATTAAAGGAGGCTAGAGTGCCTAGGAAATGTAATGTTTTGATCATCATTAATAATAAAATACATCACTAGCTACTAGACAGACAAGGACACGAGTTATAGAGGGATATGATTCCACAAGAGAGGGGTCTTGAGGGGCTAAGTATTTATTTTATATTTTATTTACCCATTTTGGTTTTAATGGAGAATATCAGTAACATGAGCTTCTTGGGGGAAGGCCATGTGGTTTTTTAATTCCAAGAAATATATAAACCCATCTTTGGGTTGTTTGGGGGTTCTCATTCTTCATTTATTATCTATCTCCATTCACGCTTTCACCATTCATCATTCTTCATTCATTTTGATCATGGATTGGAAAAGAAAAACAAATTGTGGGAGAGGAGCCATTGATTTTGCTAGTTGTAGTAATTGTTGTTGTATTCTAGAAATGAATTGATGTATGTATGCATGAGATACATGGGCATGTGATAATTTTTTCTCACAGTTGTGAATCATGAGAGTTCCATCACAGAGATTCTCGACCGTATGCATTGGAGCCCTGGAAGGAGGTGGACAATATGAGGGACTATGTGGCAGGGAATGGGGTCCATTCTCTTGGGTTGTGCAGGCTGGAGAGAAGAGAGCTAGTGTACTTTGTATTATTGTGTGTTGAGAAACATGTGAGAGCTTGAGTGTTGACTAGCTTGTGCTAGCAGGACCCCCCCCCCCC
>CBVK0100043410.1:0-20635 GCA_900067695.1 Picea abies | reverse complement strand
GCTAGCAGGACCCCCCCCCCCCTTTACTACACTAGGGTTCAAGATGTAGATAGACTGAATAACTATATAAAAGCTAATCAATTATCTATACTACCCCAAACATACCAAAACTAATGTATAGAAAGAATAGAGAGAAGAGATCGGGTAACTATACCTCTAATCCCACGTCTAGTGATGATCTCCTCGTGCTTGGAAGTTCCACCGACTGCACGTCTCCTCCCAGGGCTGACCTGCATCCAAATATTGGCAAAAAAAGAACTACAAGCATGATATTCCATATATAAGTTAGGGTCAGATATAAAATTTCAAGTATAAATCAATAAAATTACTCAAGACACCATCATTTGGGAAAGGAAAATGTGATTCTTTTATTCATAATACAAAGATTATACCTTACAATCTGAGTCGGCCACCGTTCCATGAACCTGGTCTAGGATCCTCTTTACCATGCTCCAAGTGTACCTTGTATGAACTTCTTATCTCAACCTTATGATCACTTCTATGTAAAGGAATGGGTTAAATGGAAGAAGAAGGGGCCGATGAGGGAATGCTGAGGCAATTTCTCACAAAAGGAAGCAATATCTTGGGCAAGGAGGGGAAGTGAAATTTGACAGAGTTTCAATTTTCTTATGATTAGATGTGAAATGAGACCCCAACACCTCCTTTAATATGAAAAAAGGATGGTTATTCGGTTGGGTGATGGGCTATAGAAGGTGGATTAGTTGGGAAACTTCCACTAGCCCATCAATTTCAACGAATTCCTTGCAACTTTTTATTTTTTTCAACTTTTGCAAGTATACGCGGGATGTAATGGTGCAACATGCATATGAACGTGAGCTATAATGGTGCAGGGTGCGTACATCTTCTAAAAATGGTTTTCTAAGAAGAGCTTCTCAACAATGCTTTGGAAAAATATGCAAGTAAGAGGGCCAAGGCCATGTATGCATATGTAGGGAAATTTAGGGCTATAATAGTTTGGAAAGCTAAGTGACACCCTCAAACCATCCTTGTGGATTCATAGAACTGGCTTAGGGGTGACATTTCTCTTGATACTTGGAACAATAATGTCTATGGTTGGGTGGAACATCCTTGGTATGCAGCCAGCTAGTGAATCATTTTTTTAAATATAAGTGCTCTAGGTCATGTGCTTCTATGCTTGTATATTTTTATTTTCATTGTGTATTAAATTAATATCTCTTAGATATGTATATTTAATGTTCCTTCTTGTTGATTATTGTTGTGCATGGCATGTTTAAACAATATTTTATGTTGTAGCATAAATATTGATTATTGCATGTGCTATTATGGTGTTCTTTCATTCTTCTCAATTAATTAAATGTTATCAGAAATTCGAAACTAGTTTTGAAATGAAAATTTTGAAGTAGCATGGACAAATCATGGTTGGTTGGGTATGTTACAAAGTTGTATAGCACTACACCAATATCCCAAGTGAGAACCTTAATGAAAATTACACAAGCATTGATGAAAGAATTCAAGAAACCAAAATGTGAGTCATAGTACATTACAAAGTTAAAATAAATCAAACAAGTGTAGAATGAATCATTATGGGACTTCGATAAGAGATTCAAGTACATTATGGGTATATTAACATTCCAAATCCACAATCAACAACACATGGAATGGTTTATTGTGGGACTCTTTCCATGCATCCACATCCCATTGATACAACAAAACCTTACGTCACAGCCTGAAGCCTTGGATATTGCAATGAAACTCGAAGCATATCCTGTCGAAGACAATTGGGGGATGGAACATGTCCAGACACAACTGGATGCCTTGACCACTCAATTGGCAGATCTTACAAAGGGGAAGGAGAAGCGAGAACAGATCTGGTGTATTGAGTGTAGGATTGGAATTCACCATAAAGTTGAATTATTGACCTTTGTGCAGTACATGGTAGTGGGAGCATCAAATCCATTGCCAGGAGGAGGATATTGTGAGCTATGTAAGAAATAGAGACACAATCCACTTGATTTTCCATTACTACAGAAATACCAGAGTACGCCAAGAAATTTATTCTTCACATTTTGTAAGTCATTAGGGCATGAATACAAGGATTGTCACACATTTTATTTGATGAGGAAGCGCACTTTAGACATGTAAAAAATTCAATAGGAAAATGTTGTGACATAAGGAGGTCAATATAATAATCAAAGAGGATTTAACCAAGGAAACTAAGGAGGATTTGGCAGAGGTTGAGGCAGAGAAAATTTTGGAAGAGGAGGAAGAGGCCCAATAATATGTTATAATTGTAACCAACTAGGACACTTGGCTCATGATTTACAGAACCCCTATACAATATGCACATATTGTCAAGCATTGGAGCATGCAACATAAGACTATGCTCAATTACTGGAAAAGTTGCAGGAAAGAGGGAATCAAAACTAGAACCCAAATTAGAATTTTCAAAATGTATCAGCAAAGATACACGACAAAGGACCAAAAATAGCAGTTTCTATGCACGGAGGAGCTAAAATAGGGATTGATGCAACCAGTGGGAGAAGGAAGGCTGAGAAATGGGTAAATAAGTTAGCAGACCTTTGCCAACGTTAGATCCATAGCAGGAAAAAGAGACCTATAAGTAGACAAGAAAGGATATATTGGGATTGAATTGGGTATCACCAACATCATCTACTCCATCTATGGGTGACATACCTCCAATATTTGATCGTGCCATACTAGAAGGTCCACTAAAGAAAGAAAATAATTTGGGAGAGTTTCTGAAGAGTTTTTAAGAGCTGATGAAGGATAAAAATGCATTGAATATGCTATGCAACATGATTGACCATTATGCAAAAGAAAGGACAATTCCTACCATAAAAAAGGTAGTGAATCAATTACTGTGCAATAAAAGAACCAACAGAGAGTTCAAACTAAGTAAGTAGATTGGGGAATATGACGTGGACAACATGATTTTAGACTTGGGTTCTGATGTGAATGTGTTACCAAAACAATCTTGGGAAATGATGGGGAATACCAAGTTAATATGGTCCCATATCCAGTTAAGATTGAAAAATCAACACAAAATAGTATTGATTGGCCGATTGACAGGGATACCTATGAATATAGATGGAGTGTGTAGTATAGAAGATTTTGAATTTATCGAGATCGTGGATTATATCCAACCATATCCAATGCTAATGGGATTAGAATGGGTCTTTGACAACCAAGAAATCATTAATTTGAAGAGGAGGTAAATGATCTTTGAAGTAGGAGACTTAAAGATGGTTGCACCATTAGATCCAAAAGAAGGAAAGAGATACATAGAGCCAGGAAAAGGGGATGAAATTGATAACTTGTATAATATGACTATGAGAATGGATGACTATATTAACCCCACCGAAAATGGTGTTCTAAGTTGGAGGAACATTAGCTCATGTGCATTAGACTTAGAGGAAGGATTGGAACATAGGTAGAAAAGGATGCATGAAGTCTCAACAAGGTGGGATGCTCATATTACTTGATCATTGCGCTGGATTGGAACGGAGCTATGCGATCCACCCAAGTATGATGGATTGACACATATAGAAACATTTGTACATAATTTTTAGTTACAAATACTAGGACAATAGATATTTTTTGCATTATATGTTGTTTTAAGGGCCACCCCAGCCAGATGGTGGGCTACACATAAAGAAGGCATAGAAGACTCGAAACAGTGTAGAATACTGATACAAGTTAGATTCGGTACCAATGTGGAACATGTCATGCATAAATATACCAAGGAAGAAAATTCAACAGATCTTGTTGCACAATCCAAAAATATATGTAGTGAGACATTGAAGAAAGAATGGAAACACATTTTTGTACATACATTGGAGACGATTCTAAAGAATTGATACTTGGAACTATAGATGCAAATAGATACCGCAGACTGGGACTACATGAATCAAAGTTTTAAGGTATCATTTACTTTTGATCATGAATATCCATTAGTAGATGCAGCACTACAGGATATTAGACACAAAAGTTTCTCAGAAGAAGAGTCAATGGAGGTAATATTTGTATGTAGTGCGCACAATGCTTCTATGATAGTCCACCAATTATTGGAATGTTACAATGTTGGCCAAGAAGCTCTGGATGAGGATGATCCCCAAAATGTCCAAGTACTTGAAACAAAACAAGAATGCTTTTCAAATGGTCTAGAGCTTGAATCCAAAACATATGCACCACCACTAAAGACGTGGAAAGTGAATATTGGGACATAGGAGAACCCAAAGTTTGCGTCGATAGGAAATTATTGGAGCGATGAAACCATAGAAAAGATAGCATATTTACTGCATGAATATCAAGATCTATTCCCAAATACATTTGTTAGAGATGGAATGCATAGTTGGTGAGTTAGGATAAATGAAAATCCCTTTGAAACCAGGTGCTATGTTGAATTAGTAAGAGGGGGGGTGAATCAATAATAGAGAAATTTTATCCTTTTTAACCATATAATGCAAGTGTTATATCAGTGTAGCATTATCATCCAATAATTGCAGAGTAAATAAACAATGAACAAATGAGCAATCATACACATACACAGTACACCAATGTTTTTACGTGGAAACCCAAAGAAGGAGAAAACCATTGAATGGTTTTTCTAATATGTCTTGAAGAATCACATTCATTGGAAGCACCAACCTCCTTTGTTTTTCAGCTGCAACTGGATGGAGGCTCCAACCCCCTAGTTTCTCAGGCTACAACCTAAGTGAATATCCAACTCCCCAATTCTCTAGCTACAACCAGAAGGAGGCTAAAACCACCTGTCCTTGCCCCGTCCAACCTACCTAATGTATAAGTAGAATGATGGAACCACTATCACACTATCACTGTGATATATACCGCTATAAACCTGTACCAATCAGCTTGCACCAAACAACTTGTACCAATAACTTGAACCATGCATCAACCATGCATCAACCTATACCTCAACTTGTAATCAACCTGTACCATACACAAGTGCATCAACCATGGACCAAACTATATCAACCAACTTATAATCAACCTGTACCATAAACAAGTGCATCAACCATGCACCAACCTGTACCTCAACTTGTACCATGAACATGTGAATCAACCATGCACAAAACCTGTACAAATAACATGTCATAAAATCTGTCCAAACAACATATCACAACAACCTGTCTCATCAATATTATCAACCAAATTAGATATACTCACCAAGATCAATCACCAAGACAACTCTCAAAGATGTGCATCAAACAAGCATAACACAACCACTCATAATCATCACCAAGATCAATATGTGCTTCTAATAATATACAAATACAAGTATGCTACATCATCCATAAACCATGTGTCAACAATATTAATAAAAAGTGCCTCCAACCATGTACTAAGTATGTACCAATCATGTAACAACTACTCATCAACTATGACTCATCAAGATGTACCAACATCATCAACTATACACGTCATGGATGTGCCAACTCATCAACTACTTGTCTCAACCATGTACCCAACATGTACCTTAACCAAAATCCCTCATCAATTTCATCCAAATCTGATTTGTAACTTTGTAATAGACCTGGTGTATATGATCACATACCTGCAAACCTTCCTTAAATTTAACAACAAGAGACTAGCATTTTCATCAAACTTTACATTAGTCTCACATGACTAGTTTCGGATTAGTCAACAACCCTAACTTGAAATAATCATAACTATGTACCTATAATGAATAAATATTTGAAAATAGTACACAATGTTCTTCAGTGTTTTTTATGAAATTCCTCCAAGTGTCACTACTTGGAACTTCTCAGAAAATGATTTATAGCAAAAATGGCATACCTTGTTGAATTCTAGCTTATTCTATAGAGAAAAATTGTAGAGCGTGCCCCACACAGAATATTTGTTTTATGGATCTGAAAAATGTATACAGAATAATAGATACTTTACTCTTACCAACACATTTTTTCTTACTGAATTTGGATCTGTTATGAAGAAGTTATGAAGTTTTTACCTTAAACACATGTTTTAGACTAGTTTTGGGACTAGCCACAAACCCTATTTTCCATGGAGTGTAACTCCAAAAATACAATGAACCACAAGATTAAATTCGTACCAAAGCTACTTGGATATGTTTTCTCAATGGCCTCCCAATTTCATGGTCTGAAGCATTGTATAAAAAAAGTTATTGCGAAAATGGTGAGATGACCTGTAAATAACATACCTTAGAAAACATTATCAAAAGAATTTATCCTCCCTTGAATTTTGGCCTTTTTTACTTCACCTTCTCTCTGAAATTTAGCTTAGATATCCTTTGGTTACCTCATTCACCTATATATATTCAATATTCTCAAGTGTGGTAGAAATGAGAGAGCCTTGCCTCTTATTTATACTCTCCAAGTAGCTTCCTTAGAAGCATCTTCTAGGCCACTTTGTCCACATAGTCACCTATGTCCAACTTTGCCCAAATTGCCACTTGTCCATGTATCCAATAGCCACTTGACCACTTAACCCATTTTCCTCATTTTAGGGTTAACCTTCTTATAACCACTTTCCATAATTACATTTTAGGGTTAACCTTCTTATAACCACTTTCCATAATTAGAAAGTTCTCCACTTACTTTATTATTTAAATAATCCTCCTTGACTTTGTCACTTCACTTTATTATTTAAATAATCCTCTTTGATTTTGTCACTTCACTTTATTATTTAAATAATCCCCATTGACTTTGTCACTTCACTTTATTATTTAAATAATCCCCATTGACTTTGTCACTTCACTTTATTATTTAAATAATCCTCTTTGACTTTGCCACTTCACTTTATTATTTAAATAATTTCTTCTTTGCAAGCACTTTGACTTCTTTGACATTTTGGGGTTTCAAGCCAATCATATGAGGGTCCTTCAACTTCGTAAGGCCATAACTCTCAAACCGTGAGGAGTTAAGTGACATTCCACATACCACCAGAAATGGTATGACATGTACTATCCATATAGAATAGTATTACTTGAAAATATATCAAAACACATACCATTATACATCCAACAAACTTGGGTCCATTACCCAAACCTTTGTGCTACCAGAATTCGCTACTGGAATTTCTCCAAGGGTTGACATCAATCACTAAGGGTTGACATAAATATACAATATTAGTCTCCAATGGTTGACATCAATGACAACCAACAATCCGTACCAACTTTCCATCAACCTAAGACAATTGTTTGACAATCTCCCCCTTTGGCATTGATGACAACACCAACATTGATGGCAACACTTAGTCATGATAACATTCATGATTATACTCCTCATCAATGTTTCTATCTCTCCCCTTTTGACATCAATCGAAAAGGATATCTCCCTTTGAGGCTACTCCCACTGACTGAACTCTCCTTGGGATGCTCCCCATGTCTACATGCCTTTGTCCTCTCTCTCCAAGAATTTCTATCCTACCTCTGATAAATCTCTCCTCCTTTCTCATCAATGGCAAAGGTATCTTTCCATATAGGGATACTCCCCCTAACTGAATTTTCCTTGGGGATACTCCCCTTGATTAAACTCTTCCTGAGACTAATCTCCCAACCTGAATTGTCCTATTTATGGCGCTTCCTCGTGTACATCTAAGACATATAAGATAAGCATTCAAAAACATTCATTTTGGAGTAGAAATTACTTCGAGTCTCTGGAGAAGATACTCAAAGGCTTCCCGTTGAAGCAGTTTTGTAAAGATGTCTGCCACTTGTTCTTTTGTGCCCACATATTCAACTTTGATGTTCTTTTCTGCAACCTCTTCCCGTAGAAAGTGATACTTGATTGGAATGTGATTCATCTTGGAATGCATCACCGGGTTCTTTGAGATATTGATGGTGCTTGTATTATCACAATAGATTGGAATGGGCTCATCATACTCAACCTGTATATCTGCCAGATTTTGTTTCATCCATAGAACCTGTGTACAACATGTTGCTACTGCAATATACTCTTCCTCGACTGTAGATAAATATACTGATGATTGTTTCTTGCTTAGCCATGATACTAAACACTCACCCAAGTAGAACTTTGCTCCACTGGTGCTTCGCCGGACATCAATGCA
Organism: Picea abies; assembly: GCA_900067695.1. Classification (NCBI taxonomy): domain Eukaryota; kingdom Viridiplantae; phylum Streptophyta; class Pinopsida; order Pinales; family Pinaceae; genus Picea; species Picea abies. The sequence continues at coordinate 12,565 of CBVK0100043410.1, read as the reverse complement.
ACCTTCCCAATCCACATCTGTGTAGGCAATAAGTGATAGATCCTTTCCTTTTGAATACCATAATCCAAACTCTTATGTTCCTATGATATATTTGAAAATCCTCTTCACTTCTAATACATGTGATTACTTTGGTGCTCCTTGAAATCATGCCACATGTCCAGCTGCTTTCATTACATTTGTTCTAGATGTTGTCACATATAGTAAGCTACCAATCATTGAAATGTATTTCCTATGGTCTGTAGATATTGAATCATCATATTATCTCAACTTGCAACTAGTTTTCATAGGAGTGGTAACTGGTTTGCAATCTTCCATTTCGAACCTCTTTATAATTTTGATGATGTACTTAGTTTGAGAAATAAAAATTCCTTGGTTTTTTTGACATATCTGAAGACCCATAAAGAAGGATAGTTCTCCAAGTAATGACATTTCAAATTCATTTTGCATATCCTTTGCAAATTTCTAGCTTAACCTGTCATTATTACTTCCAAAAAAAATATCATCAACATAAATTTCAATTAATAAAATACTACCTCGAGTTACTTTGATGTAGAGTTTGTTGTCTGCAATTCCTTTCCATAGTTCGTAGGGAGTTTTGTCATTGTTGTTTCTAAGCATTATTCTGTTTTGAATGTGAATTGTTGTATGCACTGCATGTGTCCAAAAAATATCCGTCGATTTGGAATCCATTAGCATTGTTCAATCTATTTCTTGTGTAATTATCATCCATTATGATAATGTTCATTTGTCTCTGAACTACTCTCTGAACCAATCTATGAATCCATGCTCTAGTCCACTTTCATATAACTATCCAAACCTGCTAAGTATTCTTACAAATCCATATTTTTCCATATTGTCCAAGAATCTACTTGTGCAACTGTCCATAATGCTGACCCATTTATCACTATACTATCATGAATTCTTGATTAATCTATCAAACTATACTTCTGCTAACTGACTGCTCTGGATTTTTCTTCTCAAACTCTGCAAGCTTCTCGAAGGATGGTTCTTTGGTCTGTCACAACTATCGCATAGAATCCCCTTGTCCAATATTCATAATACATGGGAGTCTCTAAGTCGCATGGATCAGAACAATTCCTTCTCTGATGTGTATTCATCATCATCTTCATTGGTAGATTCATCATCTCTTTGAGATCTGACTTCTTTCTTTCTGTCTATGGATTCATCTTTCACTACAATACCTGAAAGTACAACCTCTTGAACATGTTCCTTATTTACTTGTCCTTATTTTATTTCATTTATTTTCCAAACCTTTCTATATCTGACATCCTTCTTTTTCTCTGTAGATTTTTCTTCATCTCATTTTATTGCCAATCTTGCGATCTATGGGACCTGGTCTTTGTTCACCTGTTCTTCCTGTTTTCTTATCCATACTTTCTTATATCTAATGTCGGTGTTCTCTTTCAAGGAAGTATCAATCATGATTCTACAATCACGATCAATGTGTCCATAGTTATGACAATTGTAACATTCAATGTTACGTGGGGCCACATAGGAATTTCTTTCTTGAACATTTCTTTTATAATCCCTACAATCTACAACCTTATGTCCAAAGTTAGTACAATAAAAACAATGAACATAAAATAAATTTGCATACCTGGGAGTGAATGATCTTCTTTGTGGTGTATTCCTTCTAAATTTCTTCCTTGACTGATCATGATCATGATCATGATTGAAGCTTCTTTGTGGCTTGAACATGGATGGTCTTCTTCAAGATGTATCTTTATTATTTTTCTTAGATTATGGTTGACCGTGATTCCTTCCTTTGATTAATTTTGCATAACTCTTTCTATTTTCTTCATTCTTCTTTTCTAGCAACATAGAATGTTTCTCTTCATTCTCTACAACTAATGTGGATGTTTATGTCTCTTCAATGTTCTTGTTGAGCTTGACGATTTTGAATCTTAGAGTGACAACTTCTTCTTCAAGATTATCAACCTCTTCTTCTTTCTTCATTATCTGAGACTTCATGGCCTCTTCTGTTCTATTTTCTTCTTGAAGTTGGATTTTCAATGTAATTATTTCTTCTTCCAGTCTTCTCTCTTCTTGACCAAACTCTTCCTAAAGTTGGTTTAAGTCATTGGTTATTTCCTTGAGATGATTCATCAATATCTTTTCTCTCTTTTCTACTTCTTCTTTTTGTGATTCTATGTTGGATTCTAAACATTTATTTTGATATTCTAGAGTTTCTTCAATTCTTCTGGCCTCTTCTAGTTGAGCTCTTAAATTCTTGATGACCTGCTGATCTTTTTCGGAACCTTGAACACTTTCCTTTTGCTTCATCAATTCTTTCTTGGATGACTTGTTTTCTTCTCTTTCTTTATTTAGATATTCAATTGTACTAATCAATTTTTTTTCTGTAATCAACTTTTACTTCTTCATAATCTTCCTCTTTTGAATCTATCTGACATGATGAGCATCTTTCTTCTTGTTTTCTATATGCATCTTCTTTGGATTTTTATGAATTTGTGATGGGTGAAGAATATATGTCATGTAACTTATCCCAAAGTTCTTCGGCTGATGAAAATTTACCAACCGTTTCTCTTATCGGATTAGGTAATCCTTCCCAAATGAAATCCATTTCTATTTTGTTATTCTTCTTCAATCCCTTCTTGACTACAGTCTTTGCCCTTTTTGAACTATCATATCCTGTAACAACTAATAGTCAAATATAATTTCCACGTGCCTGTAAAAATACTTTATTCCTTCTTATCCACATCTCATACTTAAAAACATTCTGACCATTAAACATTGGTACTCCATTCTTAGAATAATCCATGATCTTCTTCCAGTGGTTAAACTATTTCCTGAAGGAACCTTGCTCTAATACCAATTGTTGGATTACTGAGAGGGGGAATGAATCAATAATAGAGAAATTTAATTCTTTTTAACCATATAATGCAAGTGTTATATCATTGTATCATTATCATCCAATAATTGTAGAGTAAATAAACATTGAAGAAATGGCCAATCATACACATACATAGTACACCAGTATTTTTACGTGGAAACCCAAAGCAGGAGAAAACCACATAATATTTTTTTTATATGTCTTGAAGAATTACATTCATTGGAAGCACCAACTTCCTTTGTTTTCCAGCTGCAACTGGAAGGAGGATCCAACCCCCTAGTTTCTCAGGCTACAACTTGAGGGAATCTCCAACTCCCCAATTCTCTAGCTACAACCAGAAGGAGGCTACAACCCCCTATGTTCTCCAGCTACAACCACCCGTCCTTTCCCCATCTAACCTTCCTAATGTAGAATTAGAATGATTGAACCACTGTCACACTATCACTGTGATATATACTACTGCAAACCTATACCAATCAACCTGCACCAAACAACCTGTACCAATAACCTGAACCATGCATCAACCATGCATCAACCTGTACCTCAAACTGTAATCAACCTGTACCATAAAAAAGTGCATCAAACAAACATCAACCTCTACCAACCAACCTATAATCAACATGTACCATAAACAAATGCATCAATGATTTACCAACCTATACCTCAACTTGTACCATGAACAAGTTCAACAACCATGCACCAAACCTGTACAAATAACATGTCACAACAACCTATCCAAACAACCTATCACAACAACTTGTCTCATCAATATTATCAACCAAATTATATATACTCACCAAGATCAATCACCGGGACAACTCTCAAATATTTGCATAAACCAATCATAACACAACAACTCATAATCATCACCAAGATCAATATGTGCTTCTAATAATATACCAATACAAGTATTCTACATCATCCATAAACCATGTGTCAACAATACTACTAAAAAGTACCTCCAACCATGTACCAAGTATGTACCTGTTGACACGAAGTTAAATTTTTTACTCTTTAAAAATGAAACTTTGCTTTTTTCTAGTCACGGAGCTGCCCTTAGTCCTAAAAGGAGTCAAAAGTATTTCGATTTTTTCAGGTTTCAGGATTTGGATTTTCACGAGGTATGATTCTTAGTTAGCAACTCTAGAGTCCTGGTGCCGAAATCCCGAAAAGGCTTTATATTAAAAGTAATAAAAAAGGAAAAAGAAAGAATGAGTGTTATAAGTCTTGACGCGCATTTCACAAAGTACCCTTTAGTCATGATTAATTAAACTCTTAAACACAATAAAAAATTCATTAATATTTCATGATTCAGGTTTTCTTGTATCAAAGTGCTTTCAAAATGTCGACCCTCGAATGCCCAGTCCCCATTTTTTTGAAAACAAGAAATTAATTACTAATTTCGATTAATTAAAGCATTAATACAAGTGATTAGTGCCTAAATTAATCTCATCGCGATTTCACGATTCATATTTTCTTATGACATACCTCTTGGGTACAGGATCCTCGAAATTATGAAATGTGAAATCGTGAATTTTTAACAAAGTCTAGAACTAAATTACATTATTTTAAAACGGGATTAATAATGACTAAACTACTTTTCGCGTTTCGCATTCCGAGATTTGTTGAAAGCAGTCCTTTTGAAACTCCAGTTTGATGTCGCCGATATGCGACAGTATTAATAATGGACAAATGGAGATATTTTTGACATGAAGGCATATCTCCAAGCATATCTTCCTCATTAAAAAATTAATTCCTTATCGCTTGTGATAATACACTCATCGTAAGACAAGATAAAGGATAATAAACGTTTTGTAGTTCGAATTTCATTCTTGTTTTTTACAAACATGAGTGAGTTGCATTTATCCAGGCTTATATATTTTTCCTCAACAAACAGGTTTTCGGTCTAGCACGAACATTATGGCACCTAGAAAGGAACCTAAGAAAAGCGAAGAAGCAGCTGGAAGCTCGAGTCCGAAAGGAGACGTTATATCTGATACTACACCACATGCCATTGATTCCATGAAATCCTGTAGGCAAATTTTCGAAACCTTGGACTACGAAATCAAGAATTTTCCCGATTATTCTAAAAACAAACTACGGGACATAGCAGAGTCTGAACTTCACAAAGTAGCTATGCGCCCATGACTCGTGACATACAACGATATGATGAGTTGGTATTAAGGGAGGACAGACGTGTAGATGAGAAGCATTTTGGATAGTCGAGGTGTTATCGTCGACCCTTTCAAACTGGATCATATACAAGTAATGTACAAACTGTCTCCCAATTCTAAGTACATTTATAATAAAGAGTTTGTAAGTGAATTTCAAAGGAAAGAATGCACAGAGGCAGATCAAACATACCCCGACATAGTAAAATATTGGTGGAGACACCCAACAAAATTCAGGGCTGATACCCATAGCGTTTATGCCACAACCTCATTGAATGAGTACATGGTCTATGTAGCTATGATGCTATGTAGACTTTTCAGGAAGAAAAATCCTACCCACTTCACTACAGAATGGGTGCCCCTTTTACATGAAGCATCTGAAGGCTATAGCTTCAATTGGAACAAGATTCTATCAGATAACCTAGCTAAGGAGGTTATAGAGTATCAAACCACGAGATCCAGCGGTCGACCAATAGCATTTTACATGTACGCATACATTATGGATGCTATATGTTTCACTGCTCCTTTCCCTTTGATGAATTGGAGTTGGAACCCAACCTGCACTGAACCTATTCATGAATATCATTCTAAGCTATGGGAAGAAAATGATAAGGATTCTTTTTATGAAATTTGTCATTTCATGGTGATACTGGTGCATCAGATGTTGTATGGATGTGCACCACCCCGTATTTTAGAGTCGGTCATAGGAAACCTCAAGGCGGTTTTCGAATAGTTTATTGAGGATAATTTCTCCTATATCAGGGTTTTTGGATGTTCGATCCCTCCTCATGCACTTCCAAAATTCCTCCCTGACAAACTGGTGTGTAGGGAGGTAGCTCATCAGATAATAACAAGTGGTATTGGGATAGAACTGAAGACAACTTAGAATAAGTTTTGGCCAGTAGTTCCCGTACAGATTGGGAGGTTTTCACTACTCAACTTGGGACATTCCAAGGTTGAATCTGGAGCTCTAGAGGAGGTCAAGTTGGTGGATCTCGAACACAGGAAACATGATCCTTATCAAACAGTGGGAAATCACATGGATCATTGTGGCATGGAAGCATATGAACATGAGGAATCCCCTCGCAATGACATTTTCAAAGGGGACAAAACCTATGAGGAGGTGTTAAACAGGGTATAGACATTACCATCTGACTTGCAAACCAGTTTTCTAACCTTCCAGAGAGATAGACGAAGTGGTTTACCCAAGGTAATGTAGGGAGAAGCAACAACACCTCCCCCAGAAAAAGAAAACACTCCCCCATATTTCAGACATAAAGCATAGGATAAAGCAGACACCGAGGAAAATTCACAAGGGGGCGAAGGATCTTCACAAAACAAAGAAGTCCCACAGACAGAGAATCTAGGAGCAGAAATAGAAAAAAGGTATGGGACACCTCCCGAGTCCAATCAGTGTACTCCCCCATCATCATCTACTGATGATATTGATACCCCCAAGACAATAGGGGAAATAAAATCCACAGAGTTGGGTAATCCCATTTCTTCCTTGACCCCTTTACAGTCTACTTTTGGGCTCCCTCAGATAGGAGTCATATATGCTAGTGCCCTCGACCCTGTCTCCAGAGAAGAAATACCTACCTCTAATTACTTTTTTAGTAAAAAGAGGAAGGATGTATTAAAGTAGGAGATTTATATGAGAGAAGGTAGTATGGTAAAGAAACACAGGGTGCTGGTAGATGGGCAAAACTTGGAGGAGGGAGATTTCTCTATAGAGGTAGCAAGCTCCATGGGAGCTCTAGAAACAACAAATGTATTCACTGTTGACAATATGAGAACAAGGTTGAAACAGAGTAACCACAGGATAGTCTAGTTGCAAAACCAACTAAAAGATACCGAGAAAAATATCAAAGAAGAAATAAATAAAGTTCTAGAGCAGGTCAGAGATGCCGACAAGCAAGAAATTCAATCGCTTAAGTCAAGTCTAGATGAGAGGAACAAGAATATGCAGACTAGCCAAATACAGGTTATTCGACAAGAAGAATCAGTAAGACAACTACAGGATAAATTGAATTAAATGAAAATCCAGGTTATAGATTTGAAATTTTTTCAGGACCAGTCACTGGAAATACATACGAACATAGAAGTCGAGCAACAAATATTAATCTCCCAAGTAGAGATTATTCAGAATTATTTTCAAGAAGTAAGCAATGCTCTTGATAATATTATTTTTAAAGAAAAAGAAGCTAAAGCAGCAAGGGCCACTTTCCAAAGGGCAGTTGTATGTTCAGAGAATGAAGAAGTATCGAAAACTCCAAATCTATCTGTCATAGAGCAGATCAGAGGCGATATTCTGCTCAAAGTGTGGGAGGCCAATATAATAGAAAACAAGAGAATAGCCAAGGAAATAAAAGATGATTGCGAAGAAATATTTGATTTGTTGGACAAGGGATAATTAGGTATTGGGAAAGATAATTGCACTGGGAAATTAGGACAGATAAACATTGTAAGATGCCATTTGAATTTCAAAGAGGGTTTGAACGAAATTCAGATGGAAATTTCACAATTAAAGGAAATTGATGTTACCCTAATAGACAACTGGTTGGTGAATCCAAACTTAAAATTGCAATCAATTAATTTTGTTGGTAAGGGGATTGAAGACTGACTTCCAAAAATTCATAGAAAATTGTATCTATTCGAAGCAAAGGATTTTCCAGAGCCTCCCATAAATTTTGTACACTTTCTTGAAAAATGTATTGAATGTATTGGGTTGAAAGAAGGAGAAACTTCAATAAAAAAATGAAGTATCATTTTGAAAGCTTATATTATCTAGATGATAGTGGAATAAAAGATAATCATGCAAATGGTTGAGGTTTTCATTTTTATAACTGTTTTCCCGTAGGAGTTAGGAAATCACCAACCATCAATCATTGGTGATATGGTATAAGTATAATTTCAAGAGACTGAAAGAGGGCTTTTTCTGGGCTCATTGTAAAGAAGAATTTGAAGATATTTTTGAATTATTACAAATATAGATTGAATATTCCAGATCTGGTCAAGTTTGAGTTATGTTCTTCTCAGTTGTTTCATATTTTTCACATGTTTTTTTGATGAATGATTAACTGCATTTTAGTACAACCTCTATTGTGGTGATTAATTATTCTTGCAATTTAATCATTTACAACTTTTCCTCTCTATCGACTATCAGCAAGTACAAGACCTGTAAATATTTTAGATTTCAATATCATATGCTTCATTAAGAGTTTTTCCTAACTATTTTCTTCCTCTGTCATAGAGTGAGATTCCTCTTTAATTGAGGCCTCACCTTGTTCAATAGCTTTATGTTTTCTTTTCATTTCATGCATATTCCCTTTTCAAAATTTAACTTAGATACCGGAAAAGGCCTTTAGTTTCGTCATACTATTAATTCAAGGTTTTGGAGTTCTTCTTACATATTTTGAAACAAAAATAGCAAACCCTAAAAGAAAACACAAGAATTTATCTTTTCAATCTTTATCCCTCATGACTGTACCAGTTACAAGACAACCCAATATCGAGCCTGGACTATCAGATCAAATGAGAATTTCCTTAAGTTTATTTAACACCATATTACATACAACAAATAACCGGATTGAGTTAGAACGTTCATGGGTAGTAATTGAAAGGGATATTAGTATCCAGGAAAATTGGGAAGCTAGACAGAGATAGTTAAAGAACCAACCATAGCCCTTTTTTGTATAATTGAATTTTCTACCTTTAAATTTCTCTATCTTTTCAGATGCCTTGATGGTACACTTTAGAGCCTTAAAGTATAAACTCGGGAACAACATATTTTTGGCACCATTGCCAGGGAATGAAGAAACGAATCTTTTTCCCTGGGAAGAACGACATTGACACTTTTTCTCTTTGATAGTGAACAAATATTGAAAACCTTATAAGGATACATTCATCTTTCACTTGGCGACTCCACGATAAATAAACTGACTTTAAAATGAAAGAATACTAGGAAAAACCCAGACGACAAACAAACTTCGCCTGTTCCCGATCCAGAATTTTTTTTTAAATCAAGAAGATATCTTAAACATACTGTATCATCGACAAATAAGTTTTATCAACCTAAAATTACAGAGTTGAATACTAGAGCTCAATTTGAAGGATCAAATACCCCACCTCCTTGCGGGGAATTTCCTGTCGATAGGATTGTAACCCTTGAGCCTGGTTTGGTCTCGCCTAATTTTAAAACTGAGATTTTTCCGACCGTTTCTTTCACCAATAGAGGTATAAGATCTACCTCACTTCCTGCTTCGATTGACACCTCTTTACTTCATGAAGTTCATTTTCCTATCTCTCATAACTCTTACGATCATCCTATTTTTCTCGACATGACTCCTACTGATTCTCCTTTATATTCACCCAGTGAGTCTGAAGAAACTAGTCCACTTTTCCCTAGTTCCCCTTCCTCAAGTTTCCTGTCCCTTGATAACCAATTTCCAGAAACCCTTCCTTATAGTATCCAAGCATCAACCTCTAAATCATCAATGGCTGTGGCAGGAGGAGGCATTGTTGGAGGTGGTGCTAGAGGAGGAGGAGCAGGCGGCCAAGTACCACCCCCTTGAATCTTTGCAAAGTTGGATGCCATATATGCTCCTTTGGTCCTGCCAGTTCCCTTCCATGAATTACCTGAAAACTACATGAAGAATATGCCGAAATTCATAGGAGAGGGTGATTTGACTGCAGTTGAACACATCAATTTATTTGACCAATTCATTGACATCCTTGGACTCAAACATGAAGATGTCTACTCGAGACTCTTGGTTCAAACTTTTGAAGGTCAAGTAAGAACCTGGTTTTGAGGTCTAGCAGTAGGATCTATACCATCATATGAGGAACTTGGAAATGGTTTTATTAGACAGTGGGGGGGAAGGAAAGACCATCTCTATTATCTAATTGAATTTGGGGCTCTAAGAAAGAAAAAATTTGAATCAGTTCTCGAGTTTACCCAAAGGTTTAATAAATTGTATGATAAGATTACAACCGAGGTCAAAGCCTCCCAACCCGCAGCGAAAGTAACCTTCGTTGGAGATTTCAACCCTAATTTCACCCTCTTGTTGAGGGAGAGGAGATCTGTAGACCTCACTAAAATGCAAGATGATGCCTTAGAAATTGAATCAAACACGATGGCATCAGGAAAGATGAAAACCAAATTTGAGACTGGAAACAAAGAAACTAGAAGATATAGAGAACAAGGGGGGCCCTCTGGATCAAGAAGACATTCGGAAGACAAAATGGACGACATGGAGAGAATCATCAAAGAACTGTCAAATAAGATATCAATAATGGAACTAGATCAAGCGAAGAATGAGCATTTTCCCAGAAAGGATTTCAGAAGGAATCCTAACCCTCAAAATCCACCAAGACAAATTAAGAATGAGGATAAAAAAATCCAAACCCCCTTTAAAAGAGAAAACTTTATAGGAGGAGAAGATGTAGAATATTTTGAGGAATTAGAAGAAGACATAAACAATCTTGGAGATGACTTCCTACAACCTTTTTTAACGAGGCAAGATTATGAAAAATTTGCAACTACAAAACATAGATTTGAGAATAACAAGAACAATTGTATTATGGAAGATTCAACCTATAATGTAATCTCAGATGATATAATGGCCGAACTCCACCAAAAGTATAATCTAAGGCCTGGAAACAAGAGCCTCACAACTCCCCCGATGAAAAATATTTTTCCGAGGGGAGAAATAGATGAGTCAGTTTAAAAAAATGTTAAAAAATAGTCTATAAGAACTAAGACCGTTGACACACAACCTACCCAAACAAAGTCAACAGATACACCAGCTATAAAGACACAGAAAGTAGAGGTTCCTGCAACTGAAACGAAAACCTCACAACAAAGGAAAGCTGAAAAGAAGGGGTTAGAAACCCAAACCATAGAGATCGACAAAACAATAGGAAGCTTTAATCTAGAAAATGAAATAAATAAAATCAAAATCCCTATGCCCCTTGTCGAACTGGCAAAAAATCCAATTTATAAAAAACAAATTGCTAAATTAATCAGTTTTTCAAAAAATGAAAGCCAGGACGATGTTATAAATTTAGAAGATGACAAGCCTAACATAATTTTTGATCCACATTTCGAAGGTGCCAAAGGCACTGTTACCCCTTTTTATATCACTATGACTGTGCACGATCACTTGCTCCATAATTGCATGTTAGATTTTGGAGCCTCTCACATTATAATTCCTAAAGACATTATGGATAGACTTGGTCTTGAAATCACCAGACCTTATGGAGATTTATATTCATTCAATTCAAGAAAAGTTAAGTGTATAGGCATGATAAAATATTTAGTCATTAATCTTGCACAGATACCTGGGAAAGGTGTTCTAATGGATGTGGTTTTCACTGATATACCTCCGAAGTATGGCATGCTATTATCCAGGTCTTGGGGTGCTAAACTTGGAGGATCCATCCAACTCGACATGACATATGCCACAATCCCATTTTTTGGAGGACAATTCACACACTTGTACAGAGAAACCAGGTTAGCATTCACGGTAAGTGACCCACATAACCCAAATAAATACCCTATTTATATAGTTGATCAAGATTTAGGCAATTGTATTTTATCTATTGATGATGATATTGATGTAGGTATAGAGGAAAGTTGTACAAAAAATAAAAAAGAAAAAGAACAAATAAAACAATATGTATATAGCACTCGCGTCTGGAAAATATTTTTTGATGTTGCCTCATCTTATTTTGGAGCAGGGGATGGAGTGCTCTTTGTGGTACCTGGTGACAAATTCATTATCCCTTTCTCTTATAGGTTACAGTGTAACATTGACCACACTAATAATGTATGCAAGTATGAAGCTTTGGTGTTAGCATTAGAAGATGCCAGGAGAATGAAAATTAAAAACTTGGAAGTCTTTGGCGATGCAGAGCTAATCGTGAAACAGGTAAATCGTCAATACCATGCCAAACATGCCAGGTTAAGGTCTTATCGAAATTGTGTTTGGGATCTGATCGAAAACTTTTACTCCTCTGTCAATGTTCACTATATTCCAAGAGCATAAAATCAACAGGCATATGCATTAGCCAAAGTAGCTTCAATGTTCACACCTCCCACTGCTTTCAAACTAAAATACCATATACTAATGAGACATAGACCTTCCATACCAAATAACGTACAACATTGGAAAGTTTTTTAGGACGATCAACAACTACAAAATTTTTTAGAGATAGTAGATGACTTAGCCGAAATGCATACTGACCAAGAAAACCAGAATGACCGTATTTGGATCATGCAGGAAGGTAAAGACCCCCAAGAGTTCCAAGATAAAATCGCTAACCACTGAATGCTTGTTTTAAAAAATAATCAGATACCTAAGGGTCTGATCCCCTTAGAAAGGCTATTTAATAATGATGACATCCCTTTGAAGTCTACCTTACTACCGCAACCAGAGGAGGTCGAGGATTGTGATATAGGTTCCAAAGAAAATCCTAGGTTGGTGAAATTATCCAAATATTTGTGTGAGATCGGAAGAGC